>QPMI01000691.1:0-67109 GCA_004431415.1 Cyanophora paradoxa
TTCGCATTAACACCCACTTTTACGGATGTGCTTGTGATTGTGATGTCATAGATTGTCCAAGAATCTACTTCGTCAATTGTGAGTGGAACCCTGAAAGTAGATTGGTCTAATTTACTGATGTTTCAAAACGAAACCATCACCCCATTGACCTTTGGAAATACTCCAAATTTGCCCATTACTACCAAGTGTAGAAGACCCATCAAACTGTAAAATAGGTTCAAGCGGTTCAGCATTTTCTTAACTTAATCAGCAAATGCGACAGTTATTCCCTCCACTGAAATCGATGGTTTCATAGCCTGCTGAATTTGTAGAAGTGAAGGAATAACGGAAAGTAGAGAAGCTATTGGTGTCTGCTACATCATAGTAGGGTTGTTATTAGGACCTCCTGAGTTTCTGAATACTACACTTCCTGACTGTATCAGTTTTTTGAATAACATTAGCATTTGCTTTATTAACAAGCTCATAGACCAGTACATTATTTTCCCAAGCATCATCCAAACTCGCATTAAATTTCTAGAAGGCAATGAGACAAACCCCCAACATCGAAATTTAAGAAGTTTAAAGGGGCTCTTGAAATCTCATTGTTCCCTATAACAATCTTATCTCTTTACCTCCAGTTCTCTATTGACTGTAAGATCACCTGTAATGGTGCCACCTGTCAATGGTAAATATTTAGCAAGTTCAGCATCAAGCTCAGTCTCTGTCAACTAGGGTATTAATGCTGCTGCCAGTGTTTGGCATATTCAGTTTCTGTTACATAATCATTGAGTATAGTAGTTAATTCGGTTCCATCTATGTAATTCTTATTTTCTAAATAATCCTCTGTGACCACTCGTGATATATTTTCGTTGTGAATGTTTTTTGCTGCTGCTCTCTGATTTATTTCTAAAACACCTTGCTTATCAACATCATTATAGTTCGTTTTCTTCCACCCTATCTCACATTGCTTGTAATCGTCTCGATCTCCAACTAAATCATCAGGTAAGAGCCGTTCTCGGCTAAATATTAGCTTTGGTCTTGATCCATCAAAAGCGCTAACATCAGTCACATTAATCTGAAGTCGCATCTTTGTCTACATAATTAATTGGATTGGCTGGAAGAGATGGTATAGGTGGTAATGTTGCTGTCATTGGGATGTCGTCAGGGTAGTAAACTTGTTAAATAGATACCTGGTTTGGTGTCTTTTATTTCAACACCTCCACCAGCTGCCACTAAATTAACTCTTGTAGGTGGTCTAATATAGAGTTCGCCTTCCATTGTGGTTCCAGCATTAATTCGTGGCCATTGACATAATATGTATCTAAAGTAATCGTTCTTCTGTGTCTATATTTTTATACAGACTCACACCATGTAGCCCATCATTCACAGCATTACCTGCTGATGCGAAAGTAGGTTGCTGGTCGATTTCATCCCAATCGTGTCTGTGGTCTTCTGGTGGGAACAATTCTGGTACATCAATTTCGTCCCAAGTGTGTCTATGGTCTGCTGGTGGAAATTCTTCTGGTATTCCATCGATTTCTCCCCAATCATGCCTATGATCCACAGGCGGAAATCTATCAGGTTTATTCTCGATTTCGTCCCAATCATGGCCATGGGGATCAGGTGGATATGTTTGTGGTTTATTTCGAATGTCCTCCCAATCCACTATGAAATCGAATAGATCAGGTGCGAAACCATCAGGTAAAAGCTGCTCATCAAAAGGCTCGTAGCGATCATAAGTTACAAGATTTGGGTCGAAACCATCTGGTAAGACATTATCCTCTTCAAATCGCCTATCTTCAAGAGGTATAACATTACATCTGGTGATAAAAGCTCTCAGCTGGTTGTTTGTAATCTGTAAATACTGGTTTGTTTCTGACTTTTTCCAGCTAACTATGTGCTGCCCAAAGGCTACATTTTTCCTCTGCTGTGTATTCCCTCCCAGGTTGCTTCTTTGGTGTAAGGTCAGGTGGATCCCACGGAAGCGGAAAGGGACAGGAACAGGACCGTAATGCTCAAGGATTTCCCTTATAGTTTTCTCACTGACAAGCTTTTCACCATTGGCATACACATTGCTTCCATGGATATTTCGCCACTGCCTCGTCCTGATTCAAGGTTTTGTGTTTGTGACCAAAGGTAAAAGGTGCCTATCCATTTCGACAAGATCAGGGTGTAAATGGATTGCTACTGGTTGAGTGGGGCTGCTGTGATGGTAATTGATGGCTTTTTCTGGTGGACATCATTTGGTAAAAAACCCAAACGGCTCATTCCTCGCAAAGTCATATGTAATATCCTTGGGGTATACATCATTAGTTGAACAGACTTATTCGTGTTCTGGAAATGGCCACTTGTAATACTTGGGGAACTCTGTTTTTGTGGTGCGCCCTCATTATAAATTCTTAAACCTGTGTTCTGTTTGCCCTGCTCATCTTGTACATTGAAAATCAAACGGCCACTATCACACCTTGATGGTATGTCTGATGGGTTCCACTTGGTTTGAGTTTTCTCGGTCTCCTTCTGGTTGCCTTGATCTCTGCTACTTGATTGGCTTTCACATTGCCCAAACTAAAGCTATACTGACATCCTCCTTGTCTGGATCGGTCTGATTTAAGGACAGGGCATGCTCCCTTGATTGAGTCTTTGAAGAACCGTCAGAGCTGTGGTCGATTGATATTGAACTTTAACTTTTATATTATCAAAGTTCACATGCTTGTGCTGCTGGAATTATCATCTTGAATGTTTCCAGATTAGGGGGGTAATTAAAGCTCATGGCTTTTACTATATGGATTTATAAAATTCCTTATAAGTATTAGATGCCTCACAAAATAGTCCTTAGTTGTCAGTGGCGGGCAAGGGGCATTATCATTACCAGACTGCTCAAAGAAATCGAAAATCGAACTGGCAGCGAATCATTGACCTTGTGATCTTGTTAGTGGAACTTCCACGGGTGGATCATTGCCATTGGGTTGAACATCAGGCATCCAGATAGGGCAGGCGAACCCAAACTCACAGCCAGTGATTACATAATTTACCTCACTCAGCTGCCCTTGATTTTCGCGATCCTCGAAATATAATCGAAAATGCCCTTTTTAACACCAAGTATGATGTGGCTCCTTTAGAAGCGCGATCAATTCTGTTACTGGCGAATCCCTCATTCAGGATTCTCTGAAGGACATTGTGATTACTTCGTTTGATACTCAGTACATGAAACCTATATTTATCACAAACGATAACAACTACAACTTTCTGCCCTGTAAATAGCAGCAAGGGCTACCTCTGCTGCTCCCACCACTTTTCTCCTGTGAGTATAGTTGATTTTAATCGAGGGTAACTGCTTGCCTTATTGATGGTGCTATTCAGAAACAATAACCCAAGTGGTGTGGCTATAGCCATGCGAGGAAGATTTACAGTGATGATGATGACATTATAGTTATAAGCATCTCTTGTGTGAGGTAGACCCATATTTAGAGTCTGATTATTTCGGCTATGGTTATGAGACTGTGAACAGTTGGGCATTCTCTCATGGATTGCCTCAACAGATGGAAGCCCATTGATTACATCTCATGCAGCAAGTGAGCTGTCAGCTCTTGACAAGATGGAGGAGTTGCTGCTTACAACTACGATCAGGATTATGGAGGTACTATAGGCTATCTGTTCCTCTTCCAAATCACATAGTCAAGTCCCTTGATGATACCTCTAAAATCCCCGACATGCTTTCGTTCACTGAGACATACATAGCAGCAAACAACACCATGATTAATAAGCTTTGCGATTGCTGTAGCAAACTATGAATTAAAGAACCCATCAAAAGCATACATCTCTTCCACTCTCACCCTTCACCACCTTTGATGCTAATTGGTACAAACTTGCTGATGATGCCTTACTGCCTCCTCCTCTGTGACAGGTAAAGAGCCCCACATGGCTCGACCTTCATCATTTGGCTGGGAAGCTGGGCATTGCTCCAGAGCAGATATGGGAGACCCCCACTGAGTACCTTCAAGTTGCGTTCCCATACACTTTTGAACTCTCTTCAGTGGTTGCCTATGGGTCAGGGACACCAATGCTTTTATAAAGACTTTCAATGTGGCTACATCAACTAATGGGTCAACTGGTCTTTTATCGAGCCGAAGGGCAGAACAAAACATTTGTTTGTGAGAATATAAACAATGCTAATAATTCCGGCGATGTAGCTTTATTAAATGGTTACCCTCTCACCATCAAGATGCTTTCTACATAGGTTCTCTTTGAGAATCAGTATGTTCGCATTTATCCCTTGTTTATGTCAATGCTCCACAATGAGAGTCGATTTTACAGGTGCGTTTATTCGATAAACTCGAGCTGAAAAGAATTGTCAATTCCATTCATGTCAATGATGTCACCAAAGTAGTCTTGAACTCAACTGTTAGTTCTCTCACCACCAGATGTCGGTCATTAATTCGAATAAACTCCCCATGTTCACCATTATAGTAAACATAGCCTCCTATATCCTTGCTTAATTGGAGTCTCAGTATGGCGCCTTGGTTTTGTGGCTGTGATTTTGGACTATATTATGTCTGCTGGCAAAGGGAGCAAGTTCTTTGACATGTAAATAAAGGTACTGCTCAGCATTCATATCTGCATCTTATTCTGTAATAAACATATCTAAGAGTGTGGATGAAAGTCTGGATCCCGAAAAGTAGTTCCCCACAAGGGTGATTGAGTGTGATAGGTTTGCCATCATACTTTAGAAAATTCTCAGGCGATATGGAGATTGAGAGGGCGAATTGTCATCCATAAATGAAGACTGGAACTCAGTTGAGCTTAACCCAGAAGCTTACCAATACGCTTATTGCTTGCTCTTATACGGAAAAATCGGTTACTGTAGAACTCCACTTTATAAGTGGTTGGATTGTAGAATAATTTGAATTCGAAAGCAACTGTTTTTCCTGCTATAGTTTCCTCATAGAACACATAGTTCAATCCATAGTTGTATGGTTGGGTGACCCCAAAATGACCCTGATTGATATAACCGGTTGGCAGAGGAGAGATGTTGTAAGTTACTGTTTCAGTGACAGAACTATCCTGATAGGTGAATTCCACTATTAAATGATCTGTTCCCACACTATTGTAAATGCTGTTTGGAATTTCTGCGTAAATGATCCTACACTCTCGAGGTCTCTCTACTGGTGTTGTGAGGGCAACCCTGTAAGAGTTTTCGGTTTCACCTTGGCTGCGATCCCTGCTATCAACATTGACAAGCCGGTTCATTTTAATATATGAATATAGATAAAAGGAGAATGCCCGTGGACTACATTGAGGTGAGCTCTTTTAATACAATCTCTGGTGACGGTCCTACTTCAAGCTTTGTAGCTCGACTTCCAAACATATATGAGAATGTGAGGGCTGTCAGGCTGGTCTCGGCCGAATTTATAATAGTATCCCTATGGTGAGTGGTGAAACGCAACCAGGGGATATTACAATTGATAATTCATTCAGCATTTTTTGGAGTGAAGAATTCGATGGTGCTGGCATTGATGGCATTCCAACTACTCGACCAGCGGCCGGCTTTGAACCTTGGAAGCAATTAATCATAAGTCGCAAAAAACCCATTCAAAGCCACCAGCAATTGGTAAATGTAATTAATGCGAATTCGATGATAGAGAGCCGGAACCATCTATTCGCTGTAAATGGGATGAGTCACTAAAACGAATTATATTCCACTCAGAGAAACCTTTCTATCTAGCCTTCTCTGTTGCTGAAATCCAAACCAGAAAACGATCCAAAAGTTACTGAGCGCTGCCCGATTGCTTGGTCTTGATCCCGGAAGATATGGAAATTCCCCAATCCAATCACAGGTTTATAATGCTCTTACTGATGGCATCTTTACTGGTGAACGGGTGAATGGTATTATATCTTCGTTTGAGCCTGAAAAGACCAGGGACAGTGTTTTATTTGTCAGAGTAAAAGAGTTGGTGATCTGGTTCAGTGTGGGGATGGTCTCCTGACTGGTTACTTCCATAAAATAGTGGTTCCTGACAAGGACTACGGTGAGCATGTGGTTTACAATTCGACAGAATCCCACCCACTTTACAAATACTATAACAAAAAAATGAGTTTGTCTACATTCTCTGTGGATATAGTAAATGCTATAAACGAACCAATTGATTTTGAGGGTCAACCTGTCCACCTCACATTTGAAATTCGCTATGGGACGAGCCAGCAGGTGACCCTCTCTATGAATACTTTAAGATGCGGATGTCGCAAAGTCATCCAACATATCCGGTCATTGCGAGTTTCGGGTAAACACAAGGATCATTCGTAATTTTTTATGTTACAGTATAATAAAAGCGAAAATCATGGATATTACGTCGACCCTCCAGCGCCTTTCGTTGAAAGAAGCCCTAACAACCCCAGAGGAGGCCAAGGCCTTCTTTCTGGATAACTCCCTTATGCTTGGTCTTGAATCCAAGTCTAAGCCCGTTCTTGTTGTTGTGAACCCGAGCAATACTTTTGAAAATAATGTTGGAAATCGCATTTCATTCAAACTCCCTCGCTACAATTTCTGTGGCAAACTCGAACTTGCCTTTGACCTTCCAGCTATCACTTTTGGTGATGCTGATCTTGTTCGAAATGGATACACTCGCCCAGTTGGTGCTTTGGTTCAGCGACTTGAAATTACCTATGGGTCATACACCTACCATATCCCTTCTGATTTCCTTGCTCATTTCCCTCTTGTCTATTATAGTGAGGACCAACTTGCCAAAAAGAAGCGGTCAATGGGTATGCTTCACGGCATCCCCGCCCATGGAACCAACCGACTTGGTGGTTCTTTCTTCGTCGAAATTCCTGTGCCTTGGCTAAACCACTACCTACCTCTTGGTGCTCTGTCTGGTGAAATGGTAGTAACTGTTTGGTTCAAGGATGTAGGGAAGGGTTATGTTGAGACTTCTTATGGTGGTCGTACTCTTCCTAAGGCTGGGGACACAGCCATTGATGGGGACAAGGACGATGGGCTTGGCGTCGCACCTGCTGAATCTGTGCTGGCACATGTTGGCCAAAACATCACCACTTTCAATCTTGGTGCGCCAAACGTTGAAATTAAAATTACTTCTCCTCGCCTTTATATGTATGCTGTTAATGTGTCTGATGAGCTTTTCGCTACTGTTATTGAGAAGGTAAAGACAACTGGCATGGCTATCCCTGCTCTGGATATTGGATTTGTGGATGTCAGTGATTTGAAAGCCAAGGGCGGCGCCCAGCCCAATCGAGTTAACCTCTCCCAAATCTCAGGTCTTGTTTATGCTCTGCTTGTTTCAGTTCGTGATAACGCTAATGTTGACAAAGCAAATGGTTCCCACAGTGTACTTAAGACCTACTCCAACTCCAAAGAGATCACATTCACAATTGAGATAAACGGCCAGCGACTTTTTGCCACTGAGCCAATTTCGCTCCTCAAAGGTGCTGAGCTGATTGCTGATGTCTTCAAATGCTCTAATATGGATAAGGTTGCTGATCGCTATGTTCTTTCGGGTATGAGTTTCTGTCTTGATGGTGAGAAGGCAATTCGCAATATTGCCCAGTCTGGCTATGTTGACCTGACCAATTCTTCATCTTCATTCCTCACTCTCTACATGCCCACTGACAAGGCAATTGATGTCAATGTTCGCGCTCTCATGCATAGTTTCATTATTGTGGACAAGGACGGCTTGAGGCGAATCAATCTATAAACCATATTCAGTCACATCGTATTATTTTTATCTGGTTCTTTATAGAAGGAAGCATGGGCGACTTGGACGAATTTAATGCTGGTGAGATGATAAATCCCCTTTCCGCGTTTTGGCAATTGGCAAATCTGCTACTGGTAAATCAGAGGCTGTAAAGTACTGGCTCAAGCAGCTTCATGATGCCAAAAAGATTGATGTCGTTTTGGTGGTGAGTGGAACAAGCTTTAATCATTTCTGGGATAAGGTGGCCACATTACAATTGGGGAAATGGGACGCCCCTTACATTGCTAAATTGCTGGATGAAAGGCAAGAGAAAATAGAAAAAGGGGAACCTGTTAACCAATTATGTGTTGTTTTGGACGACCTTATTGACAACGAAATAGTAGATTTGACCCGAGATAAAATAATCGGAAGTCTTTACAGTCGTGGTAGACATTCGAAAATATCTATTATCTGTATCACACAAAAGCTAAGGAAAGTCTCATCAACAATTCGCGTCAACTCAGATTATGCTATGTTCCTAAGCGCTGCCAATAGAAAGGAGCTTGAAGCCATTGAGGAAGAATACAATATAATGCGGGACAAAGATGTTTTCTATAAAATGTTTGAAGAATATGTACATTCCTATCAGTTTCTAATTTGGTCATCTGCCGATTATTCTGTGAAATATTTCGTAGATAAAGCGGATTTGGTCAAAGATTTCCCATTTCCACGGTTCCACAGGAAGCCAAAGAAGAAAGAAGATGAGCTTAAACCACCAGAGAAAGAAGAAGGGCGAAAAGAAGTGAGAAGCCAAGTTCATAGTAATAAGTTAATGCGATATAAACGCGGTCTATAAAAATATCTCTCACTTTAATAAAGACACAATGCCCCCCAAACGCAAAATAGGCATCCCTGCTGGGGCTGTTGGTTATTCAGGCGGTGGTAACAATGGCTCCATTAACACAGACCCGCTTAAATTCAATGGAATGAATGAGGTTAAGCCATCACAGCAACAAGAGGATCCCTTAATGCCGCCTATGAGGAATCTTTTGATGACAAAGCCCCACAGACGTCCACCAGTGATCAGCTCAACATCTCCCCTGAAGCTTCTAAAATGAAGGCTGTGGGTGAGGGTGCCAGGCGAATTATAGGTGCTGCTGATGACAAAGGTCTTGGGCTCCAAGATCTATCACTCACTCGCAAAGGTGAGGGTCTCAGTAAAGAATCCGACAAGGTTATCCAGTCTATGGCGGGTGAAGTCACATACAAGACTGCTCCCACCCAGAATATTCATAGAGTTCCCAAGGCTCAATGGGACGAGATGACTGCCAAGCTTAAAGATCTGGAAGCCAAATCAAGTGCCTTAGAGCAATATGTAACTGAGAAGAGAGAGAGATCCAAACTCAAGGAGATGCTAAGAAAGGAGGTGTTCAAAATGGGATCACTGGGATTCCAGATAAACAGTTTATTGCCAAGAAAGAGAACCAAATTGATGAGCAAGCTGTTGATGAAATGAAAACAAAGACCCAAAAGGGGACTATTGAGCCAGGTGCTACAAAGGCTGAGGTGGACAAAGGTGTAGCCCCCACAGTGTATAAACGACGGGTTTGGCTTTGAGAAAAAATAAACGTTTTTTCTATTATAAATGGATGATACCATCAGTCTGGTTGAGTTCACCGTTGATAGTCCTGTTAGTGAGAGTTATATTAAGAGCGCTGTAGCAAACCAAAAACGATACAGGGAAGACCCAGAATATAGAGAGTTTAAGAAACAGCAAGCCTTGGCATCATATTATCGCCGAAGGGCACAAAAAGATGTTGTGAGGCCTATAGGGAGGCCAATTAAACATTATTTGACCACTGAGAGCAGCAACTGAGTTATTTTGTCCTGTTACTTGTAAGATGTGGCAATGGCTCCAACAATTGCTGGATATGTTTCATATACATGTGACCAGCAATTATAAGTGTAGCTGTTGTGATACTACTATTGACGTCAGCATTGGATCTTCCTCCCAAGTGGATCCAGGAGTGGGTCTCCCTATGATGTGGTGCGCTCAACTGAGGGGCAAAGGGTAAGCTTGGAGAGCATTGAAGAGGTGACAGGGGAGCAATTTGCTCAGGCTGTAAGCAGCGCTTGGAATGAGTACCAAGGAAACCGTCTACATTGAACACATTATCTGCCATCAGGGAAGGGGCTAATCTCATTTCCAAGCATGAGGAGATCGTTTGATATTTTTGTAAAGCTGCTTTGATATGTGGAGACAGGGGGCTATTCGATGACCAAGGTTGTACAGTTCTATAGAGACGCGATGTATGGAGTCACTCAATTCAGGGCTTGGAGACGTCAGCGCCAAATATGAGAGTTCAAAGGAGACCTCTACAAGGCGAGTATGGATGGGAGTTGTCATAATAATCTACTTTTAGGCAGCATAAAAATGCGAAAGGGGCGGCTCTGCGTAGAGCTTGATGAGAGCTTCACAGGAAAAAAAAGAGCGCTCAAAACGGCCAATCTGGTGCCGAGATATTCGCGTTTGAAGTTCCTTAAGTGGCTCTAATTGAAAGTTTTAGAAACATTCTTATAGAGCTCTATAAGGAAATAGCTGCGCAATCTCAGCGTTGCGCGGCCATACAAGGAGCAATCTCAGGCTTGCGCAGCCACACACTGAGCAATCTCCGGCTTGCGCGGCCATACAAGGAGCAATCTCAGCGTTGCGCGGCCATACAAGGAGCAATCTCAGGCTTGCGCAGCCACACACTGAGCAATCTCAGGCTTGCGCAGCCCGCGTGTATATGTATATGATATATATGAAAAAAAAAACAAGTTTTGGTAAAAACTACAGCGCCGTGATCGCCATGACGCGGCGAGTCCGGAAAGCTATGATATATATATATGTCATGTGACATTATGATATATCATATACATATATCATTATGGTATATACAAGTCGCTCAAATTGAAGTCTTATAAGGTCTTATAAGAGTTGTCTTATAGAATTCTTTTCTAAAATCTTATATGGTCTTATAAGATTTAATGTGCGTACCGTAGCGCAGTACGCAAGCCACTTTGCGTACCGTAGCGCCGTACGCAGCCCACTGTGCGTACCGTAGCGCAGTACGCAGGCCACTGTGCGTACCGTGGCTCAGTACGCAAGCCACTGTGCGTACCGTAGCGCAGTACGCAAGCCACTGTGCGTACCGTAGCGCAGTACGCAGGCCCCTGTGCGTACCGTAGCGCAGTACGCAGGCCCCTGTGCGTACCGTGGCTCAGTACGCGCGAACGTACATATGTATATGATATATATGAAAAAAAAACAAGTTTTGGTAAAAACTATAGCGCCGTGATCGCCATGACGCGGCGAGTCCGGAAAGCTATGTTATATATATATGTCATGTGACATCATAATATATCATATACATATATCATTATGGTATATACATTTGGTATATGCGAAACTGAAAATATTCGTAGCTCGTCACCAGATCATCGTAAGGCTATGATGTTGGAGTCTATAAATATCTACTTTGTACGAGGAATCCAACGGTGATAGCGGCAAGGAGTGAATCGGTGATTTTAAGATGGGGTACTTACAATTTTCATGACTTTCTCCAGCTAAAATTTGCTTTGTGGAGTAGGGCATACCCTCCATGCCATAGTTATCACATATGATGTTCTCATATGCCTCCATCAATCTGCGCAATTCTTTACTTTTCTGGGGTTGATGTCTTGGGGGACTTCCTATACTCATCATAATACTGCTGCCTGACTGCCTCCCACAGTTCAACCATGTCCTCAAGGGGATGTCATCATAGCTGCTATCTGAGTCCATGGTGGTACTGGTGGGCTTATGTAAGACTGTTTGGGGGTTGGGGTGTCAAGAATCAATTTTTGGTGGGCACTTGGGGGGCTTGGGCTCTTCACCATGCTATATGAAGATGTCCTTAAGTGCTGGTGGCCTACAAGCAAGTGGGGTAGATTTTGGGGGGGTTAGGGGACTCAAGGGGAAGTTAGGGGGGGTTTCTGCCAACTGACGTCTTGTTGTTTAGGTTACCATTCTCAGTCTGGAAGGTGGGGTTTAGGGGGGATTAGGGGGTTGTTGAGTGGGTAGGGGGGTATTCTCTCACAACTCTATATATTTCTGGCTTGTTGCTTAAAAATGAAAAAGAGTTGGAGGCTATAGGAGTTATATATCCCCCCCTAGGTCCCCTAACCCCCCCACATGTATACATTATTACCATTTCTGGTCATAAAACAACCAGAAAGTAAAAAATGAAGGTCCCCCAGAAGGTCCCCCAGACGTCTTGAACCCCCCCCAAAAACCTATCATGAGCCCCCTAATCCTCCTCCTCTTCCAAAAATTCTATCAACAGCCCACAGCTCTTGAAGTAAGCCATCATCTCATCCCACTTGAAGACATAACACTCCCTTCCACAATACTTGGTAGGCCTCACATATTCCAGTCCAGCCATCTCAATGTAGAACTTCCTTGAGCTGAATTCATTCTTGAATTTATTAATTGTAATGAACTGCTGGAACCACTCCCACACCTGTTGCCTGTTCTCAGTCCTTGGTGTATCCTTGGTAATCTTTTGGGTGTCTACCAAATCCTTGGTGAACAAGGCAGTGACAGGAACACTTGCTTGTTGGGCAAGGTAGTAGCTGTTGGTCATTGGCCTGTCAGCATACCAGTTCACATCTGTGACATCCACCTTGTTTTTCAAGTAAAGGAATACCATGTGCTGGTTTCTTGGCTCCTTCAGCCAATTACCCAGTGACTTGAAATATTTCATGTCACCCTTTTTCTTGTCACTCACCTCCACAATCACAAACCTTCTATCTCCAGCCTCCACTTTGATTGGTAGGGTGTTGTTGGTAGTAAATATGATCCTGGCAAAATTCCTCACCTCATGAGAATTGACATACTTAGCCTCAATTACAATTTTCTCAGCAGTGATCATGTCCTTGAGGGCATCACTGTTTGTGAAGGTGTCTTTGCCACTTGCCTCATTCACAGTGATAAGTAGTTTGTGCTTTCGCTGGTGGGCAAAGTTTCCAAATAAGTCCTTCAGTGGGTTGGCTGTGCTGAAAGCCAAGTCCCCACCCAGTATTTCATTTTGAAACCAATCCAATATGATGTTCTTCCCCACTCCTTGCTTTCCCTTGAAGATGATTGAAATCCCATTCAACTCCCCAGGTCTCTGAATAATGTGGGCAAAGTACTTCAGTATGTAATTGAATGTAGAAGCATCTTCACCACTGAGAATCATCATGTGGTCAAGGAATGGGCTAACATCTTCCTCAGTTACATCAGGAGGAATATCCATTTCACTCACATCCATAAGCTCACCTTTCATACCAGCATAGGCATTAAACACCTTGGCAGTGGTGGAAGCAGATTTTACAGGAGGTGGGAGGAAGTCCAAGTAATCATACCTTGTGGCAGTCTCATCTTTCGCCCACTTTTTGATGAAGTTATGAGGCTCCATCTTCATAGACATTAGGTCAAACTCTGTGTACTGAATGTGAGGGTATACATCCTCAGCCAAGCTTTTGAAGCTGGTTGTGTCATACTTCTTGGTATGATCATTCCAAGACAAGACAAACCCAGGCTTCATAATGTGAGCAAGTCTGGCATCCATGTAGGGCTTGATCTCCATGTAATCACAGTTGGTAGGAATTGGAGCAGTCTTGTAATCAATGTTGGAAAGGGAAGCTTGACATTCAGGTACATCAAACCCACTGGCCATAGGTTTTTCCACAAAAGTCACCCTGTAGCCAGTTTTCCCCTCCACATAATCACTAACCTCTTCCAAAGCACTCAATACTTTGGGGTCTTTCCTGATCATACATCCATCAAAGACCAAGACATCCACATGGAGCTTAAGAGCACTGAAGTACTCACAAGCAGCCATTAACACCTGATTCTCAAGGTCACATAGTACCATATTCATGGTGGAACCAAGTACATTGCTTTCTTTCTTGCGCTTAGCAATAGCATAGAAGCGCTGCTTCTCAATCCCACCAATGAATTGATGGACTTTGGCCATTTCCTCTTTGAGATCACTGAAGTACTTGTGATTGATAAGGAGGCTGGAGAGGTCAGCCCCTTGCCCACCATTGATGACTGCCAGAATGCTGCGCTTGACATCAGCCTTGGATTTCTGGGTGACCTCACAGAGATCATCAAGAATTTCATCCCTGCTCTGAACATATTTGTTCAGCTGAGGAGTGGCAATTGAATGTTTCTCACAATACTGAACAAGCAGGACAGGGTGGCAGTTCACAATGTCAATGTCATAGTAGTAGTCCTTGGAAATGGTGTGGCGAATTTCCCTACAGATGCTTTGAAGGCTGGGGGTTTTTCCATCCACAAAGTACCTACCAGTGTTGTGCTTCACCTGCTTATATTTACAGGTGTGGTAGCCCTCATGATCGACGATAGAAAGTAATTTCTGGATGATGGCTCTCATTTGGGTCTTGTCAGTTTCAGGGCGAAACTGGAGATTATCAAAGTTCTCCACCACCCATTTGAGGTTACCTCTGTGGATGCGCTCAGTGAGAATGAAGGTGTTGCCATTGGGGTTGATTGAGCTGAATGAGGGAGCCATTCTATAATAGGGTGAGATAATTATTTCAGTGAACTATACCCTTAAGTACTTTTCAGAAAAAGGAGTAACTCCAATCAATTTTTTCGGACCCCCCACCCTCATACATAGGGATTTCGCTTCCTTGGCCGCCCCCTCCGGTCAGGAACAGCCTCTTCAAACAAATACCTGATACACAATAAAGCGCCTGCTCTGTACGTACTAACCCTTACATATTTCTTGTGAAGCTCTCGAAACTCTGGGTCATTTTGAATCCTGCGTTGGATGTATCTCATTTGCTTTGTGTATGCCATTGCTTGATGCGTTTCCTCTTATAGTATAGTTGAGATTTCTTTTTAAGTAGATTTCACTCTTCAAAACGTTGGAGGGATAGCTTACATGCGCGTACTATTTTTTGGGTGGGCACCCAGTTACTCAGCCTCTTCTCAATCTTGCCACATTGAGTAATCATCTGATTAATCCAATGAACCTCCCCAAATCACAGAAATTTATGTCCCAGAAGCATGTTTAAATAATGAGTTTCTGAGCTCTTTGCTCTTTTGAACAAAGATATTCTTGACATCACTCCACAAGAGTTTGATAATTGGATTTGACCCTTCACCATACTGCCATGTAGAGGAGTTACCAACCCGAAAATACCATAGTCCTTGTTTTTTACCTTCAGGGATTCTGTAAAGCACCTTGTGACTAAGAGCCAGACGGGCAACTTCAGCTATTGACTGGTCAGTGCCCTCCATGATACATCGTGAGACAGCTTGTTTAATAACCTCCTCATTCTTGGATTGGACAGCATCCACTTCAGTGGTGTCAATCGTGAGAATTCGAGCATCCATTGTGACAATCATCTTGATCTCCTTTGAATATAGTAGAGAAAATAATCTTTAAGTAGTAACTATACCAGCACTTAAAGAAATAAAATGTTCCCTATATAGAATACAGCCCCCACAACCATGCCCCGCCCCAGCCACTACCAAATTAAGGAGCTCCAGGACAAGATTCTCGGGAATCTGGCCTTCCTCCTTGCGAACCACTCCATCAGTGAAAGCGAATATGAATCATACATAAGCCAAACCAACAAGAAGCTCAAGGGGCTTCAAGCTCTCAATCGAGAGCTATTAGGGAAAATTGACGCCCTTGATGAGACTGATCGCCTTGGCCAAATCCAAGTCGAACAAACAACCACAACTCAAGTCAGAGGAGATGAATACACTACCTTAATAAATGAGCATCGCGCTCTGAACAATAAATACATCGATTTCACAATCAGAGCTCAGCACCAGATCCTGACCACTCAAGAGTTTATAGACACCTACTCTGAGGAACTCCACACAAGGCTCCAAGATGCCATCAATTCACAGATGTCGATTAAAACTCGCTTTACATTTGTCTGTCGCTTTTCTAAGGCCAATAATTCGAGAGATTTTATTACCAAGCACATTTACAGCACCTATGCTATCATGACAAGATCTCGAATCCTCACAAAAGAGACAGCTAAACTTGCCAAGGAATGCCAGTCGCAAATTAATGTCACAGATAGCTACAGATTAGATAGCATCCAAGCCCTCAGGGTCATTGTTCTCTCCTTTAAGCCAATCTCAGGAGGAGCATTTATTCCATTGCCTGAGTGGCTAAAAAATAAACGCGCCATTGTCAATGTTAATAACAAGGACAATAGGTGCTTTGAATACTCCATCCTGAGCTATATTCACAAGGACGAAGTAAATAGCCACAAGCGCAATGAGACTTCCCAATACAGGAGGTGGTTCAAAAAAGAACTAAATTTCGAGGGCATTGAGTTTCCTGTGAAGGCGGATGCTGATACTATTGATCTCTTTGAAAATCTCAATCCAGCAATCTCTGTTAATATTTACGACCCCTCTAATTCTACAGAAGAAATTAATCTACTCCACAACAGCTCCTCAAGGAACAGGAAACACCAAGTGGATCTGCTGCTAATTACAGACGAAAATGGTAACAGTCATTATACCACAATATTCAGCATGTCCAGAGTCTTAGCTAAAAATGATAAGCAGCGACTCCATTTCTGTAAAACCTGTTCCAACCACTTCAAGACTGAGGAGAAGCTTCAATCCCACATTCAAAGCAAACGTTGTGTGGATTGGAAGACAAGTGCTGGAGAGACCCCAAAACAACCCACATTCATTGAATATGGTCTTAAACATCTCTCAAAGACTGTATTCCTCCCAGTGATTGCCTATTGCTATTTCGATTTTGAAACAGATCAAGAAGGTATGTTCAAGATCAAATCAATCTCACTGACAGCTCTTCATAATAATAGAGTAGTACTCACTAAAACCCACTCCAGCATCTACGAGCTTTTATCTACACTCGACAAAGTAGCCCCAGAGCTATTCAAAGCCATATTTACCAACGTCCCAATGTCACTGACCAAAGAGCAGAAACGTACCCATTACCTTGCTAAAACCTGCTACATCTGCCAAGGTGATTTCACCCAAGACAATTATAAAGTGAGGGATCATGACCATCAAACAGGCGATTTTGTAGGCACAGCATGTCGCAAATGTAATCTCCACAGACGCACCAGCAATCTCACCAAGATTCCCATAGTGACCAATGATCTGTCCCTATCTGGAACGCAGATATTCAAGGCAGTCGCCTTAAATCCCGAAAAAAGGGTGGAAGTCCTCGCAAAATCGTTTGACAACTACATGTCGATCACCTGGGGCTGTTTCAAATTCATTGACATCAAAAACTTTATTGATTATGGCGTCCAGAACGTGGAAGGATTAATGGAAAAGTTCCAGCTTTTCCGCCAGAAATCACACAAAACTTTTGGGATGGACGCTGCCCACTATGTCTCAAGTCCAGGGCTTTCGTGGGACAGCATGCTATCGATTACCAAGCCCAAAATCGAACTCCTCTCCAACCTTGATATGTACAACATGGTTGAAGGCATGATCAGGGGAGGCCTTTCGATTATGAATCATAAATATGCCAAAAAGGAAAGGGACAGACACATTATATATTTGGATGCCAATAACCTATATGGATATGCCCTGTCCCAAAAGCTACCCCTCTCGAATTTCCAATGGCACCCAGAACCCTCAAATTACGACCTGTCATCAGCAGAGGGGGCCATCTTAGAAGTTGACATCCATTATCCCCAGCACCTCCATCAACTCCACAAAGAACTGCCTCTTGTCATCAAGAGAACAGAAGATGGGCTACAAGCAGCCTGCCAAGACATATCCAACTTTGTGGTGTCGAAACCTTTGCTCCAATTCATGGTAGCACAAGGCTTAAAGGTCACCAAAATCCACAGGGTGCTAACATTTACTGAGGCTGCCTTTATGAAGCCCTACGTCGAATCCAATGCCCAAAACCGCAGAGAAGCCGCCTCCAAACCCGAAAAGGACTTCTTTAAGATCATGAACAACAGCCTATTCGGCAAAACCATTGAGAAAGTGAGAGGAAGGTCGAATGTCAAGATTGCCACCAACGAAAAGCAATTTATGAAATACGCCAGATCGCCCCTACTCAAAGCAGAAACAAGACTAAGCGATTCAGCAGTAGCCTTCGAAATGCTACAGAAAGATGTCAAGTTAGATAAGCCCATAGCAATTGGTGCGTTTGTATTGGATCTTGCCAAGCTGCGCCTATTTGATTATTATTATAACACCATCAAGCGGAAATGGCCAGACTGTAAACTGCTTTTTACTGATACAGATTCGCTTTGCCTTCAAATAAATTCGAAAACTATAGCAAAAGACCTACAAGACATTGATACCCACCCCACAGAGCTTGGAAAGTTCAAAAATGAGTTTGAGGGCAGAACCATTATTGAATATGCTGGGGTAAGGCCGAAATGTTACAGCATTAAAACAGATGATGAGGAAATAAAAAAACTGGCAGGTGTTTGTAAGGAGACCATTCAAACAGATCTGTCTTTCCAAGATTATAAAGACTATGTGCTCCACCAAAAACCCAAGCAAATCGAAATGACTGTCCAAAAGAAGCTTGAAAATGAGACCTACAATGTGAAGATGTCAAAGATTGCTTTCTAATCCCAATATAGATGTCATCAAAGATCACACGCAGACAAACAGAGTACGATGTGAGTATATTGCCAATCCCAATCCCTCAAGAGGAGAGAGGGGGTCGCATTCAGAAAAAGAGTGACCTGAAAGCTTTAGTTCCTGCGGATATCCCAACTGCCATTGCTGTGCCCCACTTGGATCCCTTAGCAAGGACATTCTATGACACCAAGGTAGGATTTAAAGGCCTGGCTTCATTGGCCAAAGAGCTTCCAGATGTGCCAAGAAAGACAATCCGTAGATTCTATGATGCCCAAGAAATCAACCAGATAAATAAACCCCTCCCATCTGCCAAGAAGACTGCCTATATCCCAATAAGACAGCCACTCGACTGCTATGCCATAGACCTAATCTTTTATCCCTCATATAGCAAACAGAATCAAGGCTATAACACATTCCTCACAGCTGTAGAAAATACCACAAGGCTCGGCTTTATTATTCCAATGAGGGGAAAGACAGCAGAAAGCACATTGAACGCATTTAAGGAGCTTGAGCAACAAGTCCCTCGTCCAATTGTGAAGATACAAAGTGATGCTGGGAGCGAATTCCTGAACAAAGTATTTAAAGACCATTTAGAAGCCCAGATGATTGAGCACCAAGTTTCGCAGGTTGGAGATCACAATAGCCAAGGCCGAATAGAAGCCTTTAATCGCACAATAAAGAAGCTAATTAACTCGTATTGTATAGCGAATAATACTGTAAAGTTTTTCGACAAGCTCCAAGATTTTGCCTACAACTACAATAATACCATCCACTCAGCAACGGGGATGAAACCAGCAGAGACCACAGAGGTACATGTTCCTCTCATACTCGCAAAAGAAAACGAGAAATTCATGAAGTCAATTGAATATCTAAAAGACTATCCAGCAGGGAGCCACGTGAGAACTAAAATAGAGAAAAGCCCATTTGCCAAGCAGGGCAATAATTGGAGCCGCGAAATATTCACAATAGAAGGAGTGGAGGGGTTCAAATTCAAACTAAGGGACATTTCTGGCAAACTAATAGATCGACTTTATGCCCACTACGAATTACAGAAAGTGGAAGCCGTGGAGTTCTTGGAAGCCCCATCAATTAATGTCATTGAAGAGGCAAAGAAAGAGGCCAGAACAGAGCGACTTTTGGCCAGAGAAGGGATTGAGAGGGCTCCAAATGTGCCAGATAAACCATTATTGGAGGACAGAGCAGGGAAGAAGAAGAAACAAGGGAGAGAGTTGGAGAGATTGAGGGTGGCGGGAACAGAGAGATTAGCAGGGGGAGCAGAGGCAGTAAGGTGGTATAGAGATTTCTCAAATTCAAAGGAGACCTATGAAGCTCCAGCAATTTCCACGAGATCAAGGAGGAGGGCAGGATGAGACATCTGTTACACATTATTGTTTTTTCTTAGCTATTGGTATTCAAAATGCTTGCCAAAGGTTACCATGTGATGCTCGATTTCCAATTCAGCCAACCAATTAGCGACCATGTGGGGCTCTCTAAATGGCTCATGAATGTCAGTGAAGACATCATCAAGAAATATGGAATACAGGTTGTCCACAAACATGCTGAGATTTTTGATGGCACCAAATCACCCCCTGGATTTGCCCAAGTATTATTATTAGATGAAAGCCATTGCTCTGCTCATTGCTACAGTGATCAAGGCATGTTGGCAATAGATATATTCAGCTGTGGAAAACAGGCAGAAAGGAATACAAGTTTAATTGCTTTTGAGCTGGAGGAGGAGATAAACAAATATGCTGTTGGATTTGGGGCAGTGATCAAAAAGAGATTACACCATGAGAAGAAGAGATTTGAAGTTTAAGAGAGGGGCAGGAGAGGCAAGAGAGGCAGGAGAGGCAGGAGGGTTATATGTAAAATCCCACACAAGAGGGGATTCCTTAGGAAAGTTTACAAATAACCCTCCTGCCTCTCCTGCCTAATTGGTGCCGAATCCAAGCTTCTAATACCCCAGAGGCGGCCAACATACTGGTGCCAAAAAGACATGATTAATACCCTAAGACCTGAAATAAATGCTTACTACCCTAGTACCTGAAACGCGCACACATAGGGATACCCCTGATCCAAGCCTGTAGGCCGAAGGCCGGAGGGCTTGGATCAGGGGTATCCCTATGTGTCAGGTGGGCGGCGGGAGCGAAGAGGCCGACGACGAGAATGGCGGCTGGACGGAGCGCGGTGAGATGATTCACACCACCATCAACATCAAGATGCCCCGATTCGTCGTCGAGGCCTTTTCGAAGCTCCCGCTCGAGGGGCGCTGGGACCTTCAGAGGATACTCGACGAGGGCTTCATGAAGAGCACGAACAATGTGTGCAGGCAGTGCACGCCAAAGACGCCCCGCGCCACCCTCCGCGACTTGATAGCACACAAGACCCAGGCCGATTTCGACTCAATCACCCTCCCCGTAGTTAGCGAGTTCCTTGCCGAGTACGGGCTGTAGCTTTACGTCTCGATGTTTTCTGAGTTCTATGCAGGTGATTATGAGTGCCTCTACGGATATCGATTGGGACCAGGTAGCATCCGATCTCGATGCCGTGTTAGATCAGGCAATTGGGGGGGATGATGAGGCTTTGCACACGGTCGTTGAAATCCTTCATAGGGCTCTCATCATTGAGCGCCTTCCCCCCGAGCAGCACCTTCCCTTGGTGAACGCTATTCTCTTTACGCTGCATCTTCTTAGGGCAGGCGACGAGCCGGTAGACTTCCAGGGCATGCTGCAACAGATAGGTTTGGAGACAATGACGGCAAGGCTCATCAATAGGGTATGGGAGAAGCTCCTGGAATCAAGGGGCCGCAAAGGGAAGGGGCCTCAGAGGCAGACATGGTGGCAGTGGTTCTGGAGGCAGGCCCCCGAAGGTGGAGCGAAGACCTCTGAAACCTCCGAGTCGCCGGAGTCCGGCGGCACACCGGGGGGCTCGGGTACGTCAACCGAAGCAGGAGGCAAAAAAGAAGAGAGCGAGAGCGAGCCCAAGCCTGATCCGGTGGCTGCGGCTAGTACCTCCAAGCCCGAAAGGTTCCTGTACAGGGGGCCCGCAGGGGGGAATCCGGAGCGTCCGCCTCCCCGGAACCCCCCCAAACCCGATCCGGTCGTTCGCATGCTGGCGGGCCTTCGCAACCGAATCTATTTCCCGCAGCTGCCCGTGCCGTACCCGGGCTACATCGCCCCCATGGAGCCAATCTACGTCCGCGCACCGGCGGCGCCCCCCATCCCGCTCCTCCCAGGGCTGCAGTACATGCCGCTCGATTCGGACGCGAGCGAACACTGGGGGGGCCCTTCCACTTACCCGTGGTCGCCACACGCTTTCTAGCTATCCCGGACCCAGGGAGAATCGATTTATTTGCACCCCCTCCCTTGTGAGCGATGACCTCGGAATTCTTCCACGTCAAGCGGGAGTGGGGGATCGAAGCGGCCTCGTACGCCGCCGCATTCGTCCGAGCGCACCCGAAATGGGCGCAAATGTCCGGCGCCATCGGTTCGGGGTGCGACTGGGACGCCGACTGCATTGCCGAGCAGCTGGCCCGCGTGGCCCGGATGGCGTTCAGCCGCATCCCGAATTCGATCATGCCGTTTTTTATGGACAGGGACAGCGCCGCGCTCGAGCCCTTCCGCGTCCTTTCGCTGGGCACGGGGAACGGGTTCGCGGAGGGGTTCCTGGTCTCGTGCTTCCTGCGCAGGTTCCCGAGGGTGCGGCTCATCACCGTGGACTGGTCGGAGCCCTGCGCGGAGTTTCGAGAGTTCATGGCGCGCTCGAGGGCCGAGCACGTGCACTACTACTCCATCTCGCAGGCGATCGTGAGCGAGTTCTCGGTCGACGGGGAGCTGCGGCCCAACGTGCACTTCGTATTCTCGTTCAACCCCGTCTTCATCTCCAGCCCGGGATCGGCAATGGGCGCGCAGGATAGGATGTTCCTGCGCGCCTTTTACGATACAATGGAGGCGACGGGGTACACCCCGGGGCTGCTTGGGGTAAATGCGCACGGCAACAAGCAGCCGGTGGTGCCTTTCTCGGCATTCCACGCCCCCTTCTACCCCACGGACGAAGATCTCGATATCGCGCTGGGCCAGGTGAACTACAAGAACCCCGACAATCTAGCCACCCGCCGCCCGGGGGATTACGACCACCCATCCCTGCAGCCCCACCTCAGACGCGAGCGGCTCCAGGCGCTTTTTGACCCGCTGCTGCAGTCCGGGGCCCTAATTAAACTGCCGCAGGGGGCCTTTGACGGCCTTCTCCAGCTCGACCAGCAATCGCGGGAGCTCCCCGAGGGCCCGCGCACGTTCGAGCCCTTCGTGCGGCCACAGATAGACAGGGCGTCGCGGTACGGGATCGAGTCGGGGCCGTTCTATTCGGAGTGAGTTGG
Organism: Cyanophora paradoxa; assembly: GCA_004431415.1. Classification (NCBI taxonomy): domain Eukaryota; class Glaucocystophyceae; order Cyanophorales; family Cyanophoraceae; genus Cyanophora; species Cyanophora paradoxa. Next base: position 22,700 of record QPMI01000691.1, read on the forward strand.
CCTTGGTTGGTTTACTATCGGTAAGCGTCTTAGGAGAACACAGGCTCGACGGTACAGTGTTTCACAGGCTGGGCGAAACAGTGTTTCGTGCAGACCGGCTGCGGAATACCGAGCCGGCTTAGGAAACACAGGCCTGACGATACAGTGTTTCACAGGCTGGGCGAAACAGTGTTTCGTGCAGACCGGCCGTGGAATACCGAGCCGGCTTAGGAAACACAGGCTCGGCGATACAGTGTTTCACGGGCTGGGCGAAACAGTGTTTTGTCGAGTTCGATTGCGAAATTGTCGACCCCCGAGCCCTATCGCGGTAGCACTCGACCGCCCCTCGAATATCGCCAGTTCCATACGAACATAGCTTCAGGTCGGCCCCCCTTGACTTTAGTAGTCACGGGGTCGGGGGCGGACCCTATGTTCGTACGGAACTGGGGATACTCGAGCCGAGAAACACAGGCCGGAGAACACAGGCTTGGCGAAACACAGGCCGACCGTTGGCCGGCTCAAATAGCGCCAGTTCCATACGAACATAGCTTTGGGGGCGCCCCCGTGACTTCTATAGTCATGGGGGCCAGCCTGTGTTCCTATGATCGTACGGAACTGGGGATACTCGAGCGCGTTAAAAGCCCCCGAGATTTCGTGAGCGCCAGAATTGACGTAATGGACGACAAAGCCGGCCTCGAGCTTCCAGACACCCGTACCCGGGATGGCACGGGCAGGCGGTTGGCGAAGTACTTCTGCCCGGCCCCGGATTGCAAGTACGCGGGAGTGCCGAAAACGAACAAGGGCCTGTGCCGCACGTGCTCGATGAAGGCGCGGTGGGGGGCCGACAAGAACTGGCGCGCCTTCCCCAAGCAGGCCAAGACCGTCGGGAGCTGCAGCGGGTGCTCACGTGAAATCAAGCGCAACCGCAACCTGAAGTGGCTGGAAGATGGCAAGTTCCTGTGCTGGCGGTGCAAAAAGGGGGAAGAGGCAGCGGCCGGCCCGGGGGGCGCCAAGGCATGGCCCGAGAAGTGCGCGTTCTGGTTCTGCGGCGACAGGGATACCCCCAAGTACCTCGAAAAGGGCCAGATCACCGTCAGCTGGCACCCGATCCACAAGGCGCATCTCTGCACACTTCACCACCACACGGACTACCGCTGGCCGTCGCTGGTCTGCAAGCTGCTGCAGGTCGTGAACAGGCGCCTGGGGGGTACATCGCTGACGTCCCTGCTCGAGAGCTCGCACGAGATCAGGGACGAGTGGCACAGGGACTTTTTCGTCGGCGACAACTGGCGCAGGTTCTTCGACAGCCCGCCGAACCAGGAGCCAATCTTCTGCGAGCCCTCCCCGTTCGATGGGGACCTATCGGAGCTCTCGGTGATCGAGAAAAAGCCGCTCGTACCCCTCTGCAACTTCAAGGCGCGCCTGCACGCCCAGTGGATGGTCCGGCCGCCAACGGATACGGATTTAGTGCAGGCCATCGCGGCGGCCGTCGACGGGTCCCTTTTTGAGCCTACAAAACCGAGCGAGAACCTCGTGGTTCGCGGGCTGCAGCGATTGGTCGAGTGGTGGAGGCCGGCGCCCCAAGCGGCACAGAGGCAGGGCGAGAGGAAGCAGAAGGAGTGGGAGGAGCGCCAGGCCAAGCGCAAGGCCAAGAGGGAGTCAAAGAAGGGGGAGGGGGCAAAAAGGCGGAAGGGGGGGTGCTAGGTACCCCAGAAGCCACCCCCTGTATGATCCCACGCTCAAGGGATGAATTAATTCTTCTCGATGATTTCATTTCCCCACCCTCCGCCACCCCCGAGGCCCAAGCCGGAGTACGCGTGGCTGGCACGACCCGTGGCCCGGAGCGTCTCCGAGTACCAGGCAACGACCCGCTGCTGCCCCAGAGGGCACCCCATGTACGACCCCGCGCTGGATTCGGATGATTGATGTGGATCCGTAGGCCCGAGGGGTCCCGCGTTAAATTTTATGTGGGGAGGTTGACAATACGATGGCAGGCTCGGCTGTTCTGATTCTCGTGATCCTGCTGCTGGTTGTGGGCGTGGGGGCGGCGGTCCTGTTGATGGGCAGCAGCGGGGGGAGCGCGGGTGGGTTTGCATTGAACGTTGACGATGAGGTGACACTTGAAATGAAGACGACGAACACAGCCCTTTGTGGCAGCGAGTCGACCCCCGCCAAGATCAAGGCGACGGGGGTCGTCGAAAAAACCAAGGAGGATGGTTCGTCTGTGATGGTCCGCTGGAATAAGCTGGACACCCTCGAGGGCAGAGCAGGCCTCGATATCGCCGGCCAGTGCAAATGGGCCCGAGGGGACAATGCTGAATGGAACAAGGTGTGGATGGGCGATGGCGAATTCAAGCCAACGGGGTGGGCACTGCCGGTGGTCCTGGAGTACAAGGACTTCAAGGACCGCCTGAAGAAATCATCGGCCTTTTAGATTTTCCTGGCCCATATAGATAACCCATGTCTCTGAAATCTTCGGGGGCCCTCCGGGCCTCCGAGATCAGCCTCGCCTTTGCAATCGCGTCGTCGAAGTTCAGTATGTCGGAGTTCTACAGTAATGCATCAACCTACTACGGCTTTGATGTCGCAGGCCTCCCTGCAGAGGGGTCCAAGATTCGGTTCAAGAACTTTTTCGGAACAAAGCCGAAACCTATTCTGTTCAAGGTGAACTCGGCCCCTGTCGCGCCCACTCTCATTGCGGAAAACACGTACTGCATGCAGCTTGTTTCGACCACAGCCACGAACACGTTCGAGGTACGAAAGTTGCAGGAGTGCGACATCCTGATTGTTGGCGGGGGTGCAAGTGGGGGTGGTTGTATTGGAGGCGGTGGAGGCGCCGGTGGGGTGGTTTACATGGTGAAAAAGACCTTTACGCCTGGAAACACGTACACCGTTAAGGTGGGGGCTGGAGGGGAGGCAACTGTCAACGCTCAATACTCTCCTGGAAAAGCTGGCCAAGACAGTTACATTCAGGTATCTGGGGCGGATGTGGTTTTTGACGCCATCAACCTACGGGGCCGGGGAGGTGGGACTGGGGGGATATATAATTCCAGCTTTGGGCCATTCCCAGGTAATAGTGGGGGCAGTGGTGGGGGCGCAAGTTGCAGCAATGGCTCTCCGGGGTTCAATGGCGGAACCAAAACACAGGGACTGACCTACTGGAATGGGCTTCAGTATATATTGGGGGGGGCTGATGCTCAAAGGTCGCCCGCTGGGGGGTATTTTACTTCCGGTGGCGGTGGTATGGGGACTGCCCCGGTGGCTGTCGTAGATGGATTCCCAGGTATACAAAACAGCATCACAGGCACAGCAGTATGGTATGCGGCTGGAGGGGGGGGGGGGGGCGATCGCAACCAACCCGTATGGTATTGGTGGAAACGGAATCGGTGGCAACGGTGGACGTTCAACATCAGAGCAAGCAAACATATTATCCACAGCGGGACAGGACGGAACTGGGTCTGGAGGAGGGGGGGGTGGGTATGGGTACAACGGGTTCAACTTTGTGGGTGCCAAGGGTGGCAGCGGCGTGGTCATCGTACGCTACACCATCTGAGAAGACATCTCGATGATCGGGACCAACGGCGGATTCACTGCCACCCTGGTGTATCTTATGTATAGTGTGGTCGAGAATGAGGCTGCTTTCAGTTTCTCAGTGAACCTGAATTCAATACCCCCTGCTGTCTTCCTTTACCGCGCTGGAACAGCAGTGTATATTGCTTCATACGGAGGGGCCAACAATACAACCCTGCTGTATAATCACCCCGCCTTTGCATTCAATGGCACATGTACATGGCAGCAAAAGTCCGGTCGGACAGAACTATTGCCGGGCTTGGGTAGTTTGTCTTTGTTGTGCCTGTCCAGCAATCTACACTACCTGCTGAAACTTTGATTGTAATAACCTGCCATATATCGTCCAAGAGTAACCATTTTTCTGCCATCCACCCAACAAATGCGTACCCCCCTCAACCTTGCCCCCCTCATCGGCGCGGCATGGTGTGCACGCGGCGCAAAACGGGCCGCCCTTGTCCACGCACTGCGGCTCCTGTTCACTTCCGGTACCCCCACGGCGCCCCTCCCCCCCACCGCCGCCCATCGCCTACCCCTGCTCATGGCCGACGGGCTCGGCGACCTGCAGCTGTGGGTGCGCCAGAGCGGCATCGGGGGCCCCCTGTGGCGGGGCCGAACCGCGCGGTTCCTCCGCAGCATACCGCGCCTCTCGAAACCGAGAAGGCGCGCGCTCACCCTGTACCGGGGGACAAAGGCCCCCGGGGTAGACGAGTCGGGGGAGAGAGAAATGGTGCCGCTACTGCGACCCCTATCGGCCACGCGCTCACGGGAGGTTGCCGCTACTTTCGCGAACGAAGCGGGCCCCGAGGGGTACATGCACATCATCCGCGTGCCCGCAGGGGTACCCCTGCTGGACGTCGCATTACACTCGAAGAACTTTGCGAGCGTGCCGGGGTCCGACGAGCGGTCGGTCGCACTGCGCGAAAAGGAGGTGATCCTCTACAGGCACGTGCTCGTCCTCAAAAAGAGGGAGGGGCGCGTGTCGCACTGGGAGGCGCGCGCACGGTAGCGGCTCAAATCGAGTCGTTCCTGAGGATCTGCATCTGGTTGCACTTGGCGACTCGCAGCTGGTCGGAGCGTGTCTGGAGCCCCGTCGTGCCGTACCCGTACGCGTTCCCGCACCACTGAGCGTAGGCCTTTTGCGCCTCCTCGTCCCACTTGGTGTACCCGGAGCCCTCCAGCCAGCGCGCGAGGTTCGGATCGGTCGCGATCGGGTCCGGGATTGCGCCGCCTGTACCCCCTGCCGTGACCGAGGGGGCCGAAGCGCTCGGCCCCGAACGGCGCATCATAAAGTAAGCGAGCACGATCGCCCCACCGATCGCGATCATTGTCCACGGGATCTCCCGGCGAGGAGGGGCGGGGCGGGGGGCGTACTGGAAGTCCATTTGCTGTTACTCCCACAAGATAAATGATGTACCCCTTTCAGCCATGAATCTGTCCCGCTACCGTGACTCGCTGGGCCGGCCGGGCGAAGGGGTGCACTTTCACTTAGGGGGCGTAGCGATCGTTGACGTCATCGCATCCGTCGCGGCCGCTCACGTCATTGGGGCCGGAGGGCGCAAGTTTTCTGCTTGGAGGAGGACTCTGCCACATGCAGAATATAGTCCGGCCTTCGTTGCCCTAGGAATCCAGCAGATGGTCGGCAGTGGTAGGAGTAAAACCCATGGGGGAACTTCTATTCGTGTTTCTTTTCTCTAGTTCAGAGTATATGCTCCCTTGTGGGGCGAGTTGACGTTATAGGCCTCATCCTTGGATGTTGTGCCGTGTCGGCTCAGTACTTTTGTCTTAGTGATTATGAACTGAATAGATTACTGCGTAACATAAAAAAAAAAGGCCTCGGACTTTGCAAAAATTTGCAGGGCTCTCAGCGTTTGAAGAGTTCACCGTCAGAGTCTGGGGGGCCGTCCACCTATCACCTGAAGGCCGGCAACGGTTCGCTGCTCACCTGAGGTAGGCTGATTGCTGTACCCCTTACCCAAGCCCCAATCCCTCAGCCACCCCAGCCCAGTTGCCACGTGATTCAAGGGCGAAGGGAGAAAATGGTTATATTCAGAACCGAACGCGGCGCAGGGCAAGGGAGGACTGCGAACGGCTATGAAGGTTGCACATGCCAAGGAAGTCGCACGTGCAGGGGGGGATTTTGATAGCTGGCTTAAGAATGGTTCTACGGATAGGGATGGCCCTGGGGGCCAAAGAGGTGGGCCCCGGCTCCCCGGGCTCGAGCTTGACAACCGGCGCCGGTTCGTCCTCCGAGGCGCCCTCCGAATCGGCTTCAATGATTGTCTCCAGGGGGGTCCCAAACGACACCCTACGCCGAGGAGGCTGAGGGGTAGGCTCGTATTCGTCGTCCGAGTCCGAGAGCTCAATATAATCTATGACGCGGGGCTCGGCGGGCTGAGGGGCAGGCTGCGATGAAAAAAGAGAGGTAAGCAAAAGGCAGGAAAAACAGGCAAAGGCAGCGGCATACCTTGGCGTCGTTTGTGAAGTCGAAAACGTCGAGGATAGCGGCCATGATTGCAAGGGCTTAGAGGGAATTTCGCGGACTAGAGCTTAAAGTGTGTGCAGGACTGAGCCAGAACCGCCTTTATAGGTTGGGCTATGCGGAAAGAGGTACTTCCCATTATGTGGAAAGTACCTCTTTCCGCATAGAATTGGGGGTACTGTATCCTCGATCATTGGGAAAAACAAATAATGGATTCCACATAGAATCAGGGGTACAGGAGTTAATCAATAATAAGAGAGAAAGGGAACTGCTGGGATTCAAACCTGTCAATGTTTGGACTCTGTCGAGTTCAGAGAGCATTCCCGTGTCGCGTATCGCCAGTTCCGTACGAACATAGGGTAGCCCCCCGACCCCGTGACTACTAAAGTCAAGGGGGGCCGGACCGAAGCTATGTTCGTATGGAACTGGCGCTATTCGAGCCGGCCAACGGTCAGCCTGTGTTTTTCGCGTGCATCCCGTGTCGCGTATTGCCAGTTCCGTACGAACATAGGGTAGCCCCCCGACCCCATGACTACTAAAGTCAAGGGGGGCCGGACCGAAGCTATGTTCGTATGGAACTGGCGCTATTCGAGCCGGCCAACGGTCAGCCTGTGTTTTTTCGCGTGCATCCCGTGTCGCGTATCGCCAGTTCCGTACGAACATAGGGTAGCCCCCCGACCCCGTGACTACTAAAGTCAAGGGGGGCCGGACGGAAGCTATGTTCGTATGGAACTGGCGCTATTCGAGCCGGCCAACGGTCAGCCTGTGTTTTTCGCGTGCATCCCGTGTCGCGTATCGCCAGTTCCGTACGAACATAGGGTAGCCCCCCGACCCCGTGACTACTAAAGTCAAGGGGGGCCGGACCGAAGCTATGTTCGTATGGAACTGGCGCTATTCGAGCCGGCCAACGGTCAGCCTGTGTTTTTTCGCGTGCATCCCGTGTCGCGTATCGCCAGTTCCGTACGAACATAGGGTAGCCCCCCGACCCCGTGACTACTAAAGTCAAGGGGGGCCGGACGGAAGCTATGTTCGTATGGAACTGGCGCTATTCGAGCCGGCCAACGGTCAGCCTGTGTTTTTTCGCGTGCATCCCGTGTCGCGTATCGCCAGTTCCGTACGAACATAGGGTAGCCCCCCGACCCCGTGACTACTAAAGTCAAGGGGGGCCGGACCGAAGCTATGTTCGTATGGAACTGGCGCTATTCGAGCCGGCCAACGGTCAGCCTGTGTTTTTTCGCGTGCATCCCGTGTCGCGTATCGCCAGTTCCGTACGAACATAGGGTAGCCCCCCGACCCCGTGACTACTAAAGTCAAGGGGGGCCGGACGGAAGCTATGTTCGTATGGAACTGGCGCTATTCGAGCCGGCCAACGGTCAGCCTGTGTTTTTTCGCGTGCATCCCGTGTTGCGTATCGCCAGTTCCGTACGAACATAGGGTAGCCCCCCGACCCCGTGACTACTAAAGTCAAGGGGGGCCGGACGGAAGCTATGTTCGTATGGAACTGGCGCTATTCGAGCCGGCCAACGGTCAGCCTGTGTTTTTTCGCGTGCATCCCGTGTCGCGTATCGCCAGTTCCGTACGAACATAGGGTAGCCCCCCGACCCCGTGACTACTAAAGTCAAGGGGGGCCGGACGGAAGCTATGTTCGTATGGAACTGGCGCTATTCGAGCCGGCCAACGGTCAGCCTGTGTTTTTCCCCTGCATCCCGTGTCGCGTATCGCCAGTTCCGTACGAACATAGGGTAGCCCCCGACCCCGTGACTACTAAAGTCAAGGGGGGCCGGACGGAAGCTATGTTCGTATGGAACTGGCGCTATTCGAGCCGGCCAACGGTCAGCCTGTGTTTTTCGCGTGCATCCCGTGTCGCGTATCGCCAGTTCCGTACGAACATAGGGTAGCCCCCCGACCCCGTGACTACTAAAGTCAAGGGGGGCCGGACGGAAGCTATGTTCGTATGGAACTGGCGCTATTCAAGCCGGCCAACGGTCAGCCTGTGTTTTTTCGTGTGCATCCCGTGTCGCGTATCGCCAGTTCCGTACGAACATAGGGTAGCCCCCCGACCCCGTGACTACTAAAGTCAAGGGGGGCCGGACCGAAGCTATGTTCGTATGGAACTGGCGCTATTCGAGCCGGCCAACGGTCAGCCTGTGTTTTTTCGCGTGCATCCCGTGTCGCGTATCGCCAGTTCCGTACGAACATAGGGTAGCCCCCCGACCCCGTGACTACTAAAGTCAAGGGGGGCCGGACGGAAGCTATGTTCGTATGGAACTGGCGCTATTCGAGCCGGCCAACGGTCAGCCTGTGTTTTTTCGCGTGCATCCCGTGTCGCGTATCGCCAGTTCCGTACGAACATAGGGTAGCCCCCCGACCCCGTGACTACTAAAGTCAAGGGGGGCCGGACCGAAGCTATGTTCGTATGGAACTGGCGCTATTCGAGCCGGCCAACGGTCAGCCTGTGTTTTTTCGCGTGCATCCCGTGTCGCGTATCGCCAGTTCCGTACAAACATAGGGTAGCCCCCCGACCCCGTGACTACTAAAGTCAAGGGGGGCCGGACCGAAGCTATGTTCGTATGGAACTGGCGCTATTCGAGCCGGCCAACGGTCAGCCTGTGTTTTTTCGCCTGTGTCCGGTGTCGCGTTTCTAGCTGCTCGAGATTCGAGAAACTTTTTTGGACCCCATACAAGCCCGGAGCCATACTTAAAGCGTCATTGGAGTGATGCAAAGGCCTGTTACAATGTTCGAAAAACACTCAAGTTTACAAATCCTATTCAGGTAACATAGCCCTAATGCGATCTGACCGGCGCTTGACTATGGTCTTCTGAACAGGCACTGAAACTACAGAACGCACAGGGGGCTCGGAGGTTTTGAAGGGCTCCAAGGATACAGGAGATAGCATTTTAACTACGATAACTCTATCAGGGATCTCATTATCAAGGCTGCCAACGGGGGCAAGTGACTGCGAATCAATCGGGACGCCGGCTGACGTAGAAAAAGAAAATTGCTCCGGATAGGGATAGCGACGGCGGATCATCTTGTTTATTGAGTCCGTCTTGATGACAAAAATGTTTGAATCGTAGACAAAAAAGCCAGCGTCATGAATAGATTCTCTTTTCAACACAATCTGCCTGCGTTGAGTGGGTATGGTCTCCGGATCGATTGTTTGGTTGACTCTGCGGCAAACAATGAGAGGCTGCACAGAACACAAAAACAACAAAAAAGGCTCACTGGGTGATCTCGTCACCGTTCTGAATGCCAAAGTCCGCATAGGTAAGGCAAAAGTCAATGTGAGCAATCTTCGCAATGAGAACACCCGCCCGCTCTACTCGAAGGTGAAGGCCAGCCGTCCATAGATCCCAAGTCCCGTGACGATCACGGAAAAAGGTGCTGAAAGTGATTGAATCGCTAAGTCGGACTTCGAAAAGCCCCTGGCGCTCCTTGCCGTTGAAAATGACGTAGGTGCTATCCATTACGTTGTCCGGAAGCACTGAGACTACGACGACTTGAGCTGGAAAGTGTGAGCAAGAATGAGGCGGATCGGGCCTTTATAGATCCGGCTATGTGGAAAGAGGTACTTTCCGCTGTGGGGAAAGAGGTACTTCCGCATAGAATTTCGGGGTGTACCCCCAATTCTATGCGGAATCCATCATTTGTTTTTCCCTAATGATTGCCGATGCCGTACCCCGTAATAGGAAAAGGACACTGCTGGGATTCGAGCCTGTCATTGTTTGGACTCTGTTTTGAGAGTTGAGTTGAGTTCCACGTCGAACCAGGGGTATGGCATCGGCAATTATGCGCTCACCTGAACCGATGCTTGCCGTTGGGTACGCTATTGCTGTCGACCAGGGGGTACGGCAAAGGCGACAGGGGTACAGGATATAGGTGCCGATTCGATCCTGCCATCGGCCTGCGTCTGCCCGAGACTCGAGGAACGCCGTTTGAACACGCCAGCCCATCGATGCCCCCCTCCCTTATGCGTTTGCCAGCGGAACAACGCAAAAGTCTGTTACAGCATTCAAAAACGCTCAAGTTTACATATCCTATTTAGCCAACCTAGCCCTAATGCGTTCTGACCTGCGCTTAACTATGGTTTTCTGAACGGGCGCTGAAACTACAGAAGGCACGGGGGGCTCGGAGGTTTTGGAAGGCATCTTTGTAACTTTGATAACTCCATCAGGGAGCTCCTTATCTAGGCTGCCAATAGTTTCGAGAAATCGCCAGCAAATAGGAAAGTTTCCTGTTGAAAAAAACATGTATGGCTCGGGGCAAGGAAACTGACGGTGAATAATCTTGCTAATTGAGTCTGTCTGGATTGCATAAAAGCCCGGATAGTATGTTATAAAGCGCTTGCCGTCAACGAAAGAATCCTCCACGAACTGAATGCGCCTGCTTTGAGTGGGTATGGCCTCCTGTACAAATGGATTGTTGATTCTGCGGCCCAAGAATTAGAAAAGGATGTGCGAAACAGGAAAAACAAAAAGGCTCACTGGATAAGTACGTCATCCTTTTGAATGCCAAAGTCCGCAAAGGTAAGGCAGAAGTCTTCGGGAACTATTTTTGCTACAAGAACACCCTTCCGCTCTACTCTAATATGGAGACCATCCATCCAAAGATTCCAGAATCCACTATGATCGCGGAAAAACGGGCTGGAATGGAGGGTATTGCTGGGCTTGACACGGTAAAATCCCTGTCGCTCCTTGCCGTTAAAGGTAATCCAAAAATAGTCGCAAGCCGCCATTACGCTATCGGGGTACGCTGAGATAACGACGACTGGAGCTGGAGAATGTGAGCCAGAATGCCGCAGGACGGCCCTTTATAGGTCCGGCTATGCGGAAAGATTCCGCATAAAATGGGGGGTACGGCATCGGCAATCATTAGGGAAAAACAAATGATGGATTCCGCATAGAATCAGGGGTACGGCAGCTGCAATCATTAGGGAAAAACAAATGATGGAATCCGCATAGAATCAGGGGTACACCCCGAAATTCTATGCGGAAAGTACCTCTTTCCACATAGCGGAAAGTACCTCTTTCCGCATAGCCGGATCTATAAAGCCCGGATCCGCCTCATTCTTGCTCACACTTTTCAGCCTCAGCCAGCAAAATCCCAGCATTCCCCGGTAGCATAATGGCCGCCCCGATTGACGTCATTGATTTTACCCAGGAGGCCGATGAGGTAAGCGTTTGCCTTAGCCTGGCGCGTTTGCCTTAGCCTGGCGCGTTTGCCTTTGCTGATTTCTCGAAAGCCGCAGCGCCCTTTCCCGATTGAGGTGATTGTCCTTGACGATTCGGAGGACGAGCGCGATACCCCCGCGGCCCCCCCCCCCCCCGCCCGCGTCCCTCAGCGCCGGCGCCGGCCCCCGAACCGGCGCCGGTACCGGCCCCGAAGCGGCTCACGGCCGCTGACATCGATGAGCTCTTCGGAGCCGACGATGACGCGGAGGATGACGCGCCGGCCCCATCCGATATCGGTGACGCCTTTGATGAGTCCGATCGTGAGGACTTTTTTACGGTAGCCCCCGCCCGCGATCTCGAGCCCGAGGAGCCTACCCCGGAGCCGGCCCCTCAGCGCGATTCCCCCACCAAGACCATAGCTAAGCGCAAGCCCTCTAAGGCAGTTAGCAAGGCGCCCTCGCGTGCCTCTTCCCGTCTTAGCGCGAAGAAGATATAGCTTGTTTTGAGCAGCTTTTTGAATCGTAAAAACCTCCCTTTTGGCTGCGATTCCCCTCGCATATCGGCGGCAGCAGGGGGTGGGCAGGCGGTGAGCAGGGGGGTGGGCAGGGGGGTATGGGGGCCTCAAGGGTCTAGGGGGATACCGCTGATACCGCTGGCCTTGGAGTCATCCCCCCCCTCCCAGCCCGCCCTGCCCCCGCTGCCCACCGAGGCCGCGCGCGGGGTACGGTGGCACCGGCCCGGCTCCCCAGCGAGGCCGTACGCCGGCCCGCGTGCCCAGCGAGGCCCTACCCCGGCCCACGTGCTCAGCGAGGCCCTACCCCGGCCCACGTGCCCAGCGAGGCCCGCGCGTGACTCACGGGCGGCCCCTGTCCGCCGCAATTTTGGGTACCCCCCCCTCCCTTCGGGTCTGCACGGGCCCCATTTGGCGGTGGGAGGCGCGTACCCATGGCCCCGAATGGGTGCCGGGGGGGGTCTAGAGGGGGGGTGGGGTACACGCAAAGTGAGGACCGCCGCAGGCGAGAAATCTAGACAGCTGCAGAGGTGCAGACGGGCAGGGAGACACACGAACCAAGATCGAGCCGGAGGCTCGGGTGGAATCCGAAGCCGATGGCGCGCTCGCCGCGGGTGCAAGAGAGCTGGCGTCGTGCGGCTGATCGCCGCCTCCAGCTGTAGATATAGATGGCGCCGAAGGCCTAGGGCTGGAGATTGAGTCAGCGCGTTAACGTTGCAATTGGCAGCGTCGGCGCTGCACAACCGACGCCGTCACGTGCACGCACCTGAGGAGGTGGCAGAGCGCCGCGCGGACGGCCTCCGGGCTCTGCGCATGCGCGCGTACGCGTTATGCGGGCTTCGGCGCGGCGCGGGTAATCGCCAGGCCCGGGCTCGATGTGCGCATGCGGCGGCCGGCGGCCGGAGCACCTGCGCGAATTCGCGAAGCGCCTCCGTCGTGGCGCCGGCGCCCGCCGTACGAGTAGCGAGCGATGAGTGCCGACGCAGCAGTTCTCGGGCGTACTGAGCCGCGTCCGAGACGAGGAACTCGGACCATCGCATGTCCGGAGCCTCGGGCGGGCTGGAGCGCGCGTTGCGATTGGGTCAGCGCGTTGGCAGCGTTAACGTTGGCGCTGTACATATGCATCCGACGCCGTCACGCACTTGAGGAGGCTGCAGAGCGCCAACCGTACCGCCTTTGGGCTCTGCGCACGTAATGCGTTTGCAATTGGCGCGCGGGCTTCGGCGCGGCGCGGGAAATCGCGCGGCCCGGGCTCGACGGCGGGATCGGAGCACCTGCGAGAAGGCGCGACGCGCCTCATTCGTGAGCGCGCCAAGTGATGGTTGCCGGCGCCGCAGTTCGAAGGCGCCATCAGTCGACTCCGAGATGACGAACGCGGACCAGTCCGCGGGCGCGCTGTGCTCCATCGATCTAGCGTCGAGAAGGAGCGAACTCGAGAAGGCCGTCGATGCTGCTCGGCGGCCTCGGCGGCCTCGGTGACTCGGTCTCTCAGGCGGGTACACAGTTGCGGGCGGTTGCGTACCCCTCTTCTGAACTGAAAAACGCGTTCAGCTTTCCAAGCGCCTCTAGCGGCCACGCTCACATAGCCGATGCTCGGCTCTTAGCGCGGAGCACCGCCCGTTCCTAGCCGAGCCCGCTGCGTCGAGAAGACCGCCACATTGCTTTGCTGCTTAGCTATAGGCTTCTGGCGGTGAGCCTCGGAGGGCACGCGGCGGCCGCAGCACGATGCGAGCGTTGGGCCGCCCAACAGCTCGCGAGCCGCTGTACACCCCGCAGCAGGTTCTTCGCTTCTCCGCCCGCGCCCTGGGAGCCGCTGCCGCTCGCTGATCGATGTGTTGCCGGCAGTACAAGCCGCCTGCGACTGCGCGTGACAGCACCTGGCGGCGCAAGTGCCCCGGGACCGTGCAGGAGCAGATCGACCTGTACAGCGTGCGTCGAGACGCGCCACAGCCCGGCCCTCGAGCTCGCCGTCTGAGGTAGGCGCACGCGCAGACGAAGGGGGCCGGGAAATGGAGCGCGAGGCGGCTGGGCCCCCTGAGCTGGGAGACGACGGAGCCCGCCGGGCGGGGCGAGGCGCGGAGCTTCCGGCAGGCGCTGGGGAACACGCACTCGTGCACGTGCGCGCAGGGGCGGAAGGACGTCTGCGCGCACCTCGTCTTCGTCATGGTGCAGCACCTCGGCCTCGAGCCCGGCGACGAGCTTGTCTGGCAGGTCGGCGCCGCCCGCGGCCGCGCCTGGCGGCGACCCGGCTGACCTTTCCCGCAGCGCGGCTGGCTCGATCGCGAGGTCGAGGAGATCCTCGCCCGCGCCCCCGCCGCCCCCGTGCGCGCCCGCGCGCCCCGGCCCGCCTCTGCGTCTGCCCGCCCGCGTGAACGAAGCCCGCGCGCAGCCGCCGAAGCCCGCGGAGCCGTCTACAGAGGCAGAGGCGGCCGCCCCCCGCCCGAGGCGGCGGCGGCCGCCGCCGCGGGGCGGAGCGCCCGGCGGGGCGGACGGGGCGTTCGAGGCGGCGGCCCCGGGCGAGGAGGAGGGGAACGGTCGGCGCCGCCGGGCGACGCGGAGGAGCTGCTGCAGACCGCCCCGTCCGCGCTGGACTTCCCCGTCCACGACGTACCCCCGGCGGCCTCAGCCCCGCCCCTCCGCGCCCCCGGGCCAGGCCCGGGCCGCCGCCGCCGCCGCCCCTCCAGCCCGCCCTCACGGCACACGGCGCGCTCGGGCGCGGTGGCGGCGGCGCAGCAGCCGAAGGGGAAGCAGGAGGCGCCCGGCAAGGCCGCGAGCGGCGTGCGGTGGACGGGGAGGCTGTACCCCGGGCGCCGCGGCCCGGCTCGGCGGGGGCGGCCCCTGCGGGGCCGAGCCCCTTTCTGGAGCGCCTGAAGGCGGCGAAGGCGGACGGGGCCGGCCTGCAGGCGCCCGAGGAGCGGCTGGCTGCGCTGGAGCGGCTGGCGGCGGAGGCGGAGCGGGCGGGGGACGTGGAGGCTGCCGTCCGCGTCCGGGCGGAGGCGGTGCCGCTGGCGCGGCTCGTCGGCTCGCGGGCGGCGCTGGCGGCGGCGCACGCGCGGCTCTCGGAGGCGTACCTGTGCCTGGAGGCGCGGGCGCGGCAGTACAGCCCCGCCGACGCCGCCGCCGACGTATGCGAGAAGGTGCCTGGGGTTTCGAGACTCCTTCTTCCTCTTCCTCTGCTTTCTGATTTCGGCGCAGGCGGTGCAGCACGCGCGGGCGGCGTGCGAGGCGGCGGCGTGGGCGGACGTGGGGCCCGAGCTGGGCCAGGACGCGGCCCGCTGCCTCGCCCTCGCCCTCTCCCGCCGCGGCCAGTGCGCGCCCCGCCCCGCCCCGCCCCGGCCCGACCGCCCTACGCCGTTTTAGGCCCCCCCCCGCAGGCACGAGCTGGCGGGGGCGGAGGCGGCGAGGGCGCTGCAGGCGGCGGAGAAGCGGAACGGGCGCAAGTCGCCCCTCAACGCCCCCCTCCACCTCGTACGCCGGCCCAGGGCTCAGCTGAGCTGAGCTGAGCTGGGCTGAGGGGGGCCGTCCGCCCGCAGACGCTGGGGAAGGTGCTGGCGGCGGGGGGCCAGCCGGGCCCCGCCCTGGAGTCGCTGGCGCGGGCCTGGGAGCTGGCTGCGGACTTGAAGGACGGGGCGCTGGAGGCGAAGGTTTTTCTGGAGATGGCGCGCGTCTACGAGGCGCAGGGGCGGCTCGAGCAGGCCGACGACGCCTGCGAGCGCGCCAAGGCGGTACGCGGGTCTCTTCAACTGAGGCTGCGCCTCAGCTTAAGCGTGGCGCAGGCGCTGTGCGGGGCGGGGGCGGAGGGCGGGCCGGCGATGGCGGAGGCGTGCCTGCTGGCGGGGCGCGTCTGCGCCAAGCGGGGGGACCTGCCCGAGGCGGCGCGGAACGTGAAGACCGCGCGGGCCCTCTTCGAGGCGGCGGGGGGCGGCCCGCTCGACCGCCGCGCCGTCGCCGCCGAGCGCGAGGGCGCCACCCTGCTCGTGCGTGCACGTACCCCCCCGCGCCCCCAGGCGGCCCCTGAGTGAGCCTCCCTTCGCCCGCCCGCCCGCCCGCAGATCGCTGCGCGGAGCTACAGGGACGCCGGTGCGCCCCTACCCCCCTCCTTTCCTCTACCCCCCCCGCCCACGCCCACGCCGGGGGGGGTAGAGGCGGTACTGCAAGAGGTGCTGGCGAAGGAGGCGGCGATCTTCGGGGCGCTCTCGGCGCACGTGGCGGAGACGGAGCGGCTCCTAGGAGCCGTCTGCACGGCCCTCAAGCGGCGGCGGGAGGCGCGGGCGCACTACGCGCGGGCGCTGCGCATCTTCGAGGGCCTCTTCGGGGCGGGGCACGCGCGGGCGGTCGAGCTCAGAGTGCTACTCGAGGTGCAGGCCGCCGCGAAGCCGGAGGCTGAGGCCAGTGCGGAGGCCGGGGCCGAGGAGGCGGAGGGCGGGGGGTCCACGTAGGCCGGAGGCCGCCCGTCCGGCGCCCCGGCAGCACTTCCAGCGCGACACGAGACGAAGAAGAGGAGCCTTTATCGCGGACGGCGCCCCCGCCGAGCGGGGAGCGAGCAAGCGAGGGTGTGCGTCCATGGATTCGGAGCGAGGCCGGACGGCCGCCGAGGAGGCGGAGGGCCCCCGAGGACGAGCCCGTCGCCGGCTGCGAGCCCCGCTTGGACCCTTGGACTTCGCGCCGCGGGCCCGCCCCTTCGACACCTCCGATGCCCCTTCGAATTCGAATTCCGCGCTCAAGGCAGACTATAGCTAGCAAAGGCAGACTAAAGCAGAGTCGACGTCGACTATAGCCAGAATGAAGTGGGTTTCGCGACTATAGCAGAGGCAGATTAAAGCAGACTATATAGACTGCACGTGCACCTGCACTCTCTGCAGCTGCTGCATTAAAAATATTGCATATTGAACGATCATGGACTCCGATGCTCGGTGACTCAGTGACTGCGAGAACTTGCTGCATGCTCAAATTAAAGGAGCGACGCGTGGCACCGCTAATCCGGCCGCGGAAGAATTTTTAATTGAATATAACCGCTACTGCGAGGCTTTGCATCACGGCAGAGATACCGATTGCTGCAGCTGGCCGGACATCTTTCGCGGCCCTGGGAGGCTGGGACCGAGTATTGGAACATGAACGATGGTTCACTGCCGCCTACGTATACATGATCGTTTGTGAGAGCGTCATCGCGCCTATCCTTCACTCCTCTGCACGTGTCACGGAGTCGAGTTTGAGCTAAGTTTGAAGTGCGTGTTTCCTTTGTCTGCTGGAAAAGTGGGATCCTGAGCGGTATGTACCCCCCCTCTGCTGCCGCATCGATATAGATATCGGCCACCCACTGGCCAGCCCGTCGAGATATATACTCGGCCCGTCACCCCTCAGCCGGGTCTCAGGGCCCATATTCAAGCGAGTCCCTGCGGAGCAGGAGCTCAAGTGGCCTTACATAATTAGGTCTTAATTGGGGCTTCAAGGCGTGAGGGTGACTGCTCTTCGCGGTTACCCAGGGGAGGGGGGAGGAGAAATAGCTAGGAGGGGGGGGGGGGGGGGGGGGGGGGCGGGGGCACTCGGCGAGGGCTGACGCTCAAGATCTAGAGCCACGGTGCTCAAGTGCTTAAGGCCTGGGGCACACCGGCTGATTCATGCACTTCACAGAAAAACTACGCATACCGAAAAATGGGTAATAAAAGGGCCACTGACTTGCCGTGCGCGTCAGTTGGGTCCGGGGAAGGGAATTTAACCTCGGCGAATCCAAAGATGTAGATCTAGATGCTAGAGAGCAGATCTAGATCTAGAGACTTCGGCCGGCGGGCCGGAAGAGGAACAAAGCCGCTGAGCCTCGGAGCTGGAGGAAGAAACTTGAAATGCAGAATTTAAGGCGGCCATGCCAGGCGAGCTGTCTTCGAGGCCTACGCGAGCTCGAGCTCGAGGCTAGGCCAGATCTAGAGGTAGGTCGCGGGCCCCGGGGGATGGCCGCTCGAGCTCATGCATGCGCATATGATCACAAATCGAACCTTATATGCCTGCACGTGCACGTGCACTTGACTCGGGGAGGCGCGCGGCCGCGGCTTGCAATTGCCTTGGAGGCTGGCCTCCGCGCGCGCGCGATCTGCATGCGCATGCGCGGGCAAAGCGCGCGCGCGCGATCTGCATGCGCGCGCGCGCGCGGTTGGAGCGGCTGCAGCGTGCGCGGCTGGCGCGCGCGGCTAGCGAGTCGTAGCGACATGTACAGCTGCAGCAGACTGCCAAGCGCTGAGAGCGCTATCCGATCATCGGATCGCGAGCTGTGCGGGAGTGAGCTCGAGAACTTCGGAAAGCGGCCGGCCGCGGGCGGGACCGGCGGCGCGGGTGTAGGAAGTGGCAGGGGGGCGCGGGCATCGACCGTCGGACTTGTTGACCATGAGCGCACGGCCGGCGTGGCCCGCTTGCGCGCGTGGCCGGTGTGCGCGGCTGGCGCGGCTAGCTAGAGCAAACTGCCACGCGCGCGAGAGAGGCGCGACAGTTGAAGCCGCGGCCGGCCGGCGCCGAGCTGAAGAGGAAGCGCTGGGCGGAGGGAGAAAGCGGCCGGGGGGTACTCTAAGAGGTTTTGCAGGGTAAGTTAACGCACTCTCCAATGTGATTGGCTAGCGCACGCGGCGTCCTCCTACGCGACCGCGCACGCGCCCGGCCTCGCTCCCGCAGAACGGAATGTCGGGCATGATACGGGCAACGACCTCGAACTGGTCTGACCCGTACATCTGCTCCCTGTGCGTTGCTGGACCCGTTTTTGTCCCGGGTGTTGGTGCCTGTTCCTGGATCACCCTTTGGTCGGACGGGACCGGGAGACATGGTTTCGGGATCCCCTTGTGATGGGCTTTCAGGATATACCGCGCGGCCCGGGTTTTGCAGAGGTCGGGGAAATGGGATTTGGGGTAGGGTTGGGCCCGAGGGACAGGGACAGGGGAAGTGATTTTCCCTTCCCCAAAAAGAAGGGGCCTCACTTAAGCTTCAACACGCAAATTTACACGTGCACAATGCGCCGGCCCTCGCGATTGCAAAGAGATGCGAAACCTAGATCTACAGAAAAAGCCCAGCCCGCTACTCGAAACCTACACACGCACACGCCTGCGCTGAAGGCGCCTTCTATATATAAAAGCGCTGCCGCGGTGTTTCGGGCCCGCGGCCGCGGGCGCCGGCAGCGGCGATAAAGAACCAGAGAGGGGGTACGTAAATATACGGCTAGACGACCATGCGGGTCTTGGCGGCGAAGGCGTCCAGTATCCCGGGCCCGGGGCCCCCCGCGCGGGGGTACGCGTACGCCGGGGCCGGCGCGGGGGCGGCGGGGGCGAAGAGGCGCTCCGGGGGCGGCGGGGGGGCGAAGGCCGAGGCGCAGGGGAGGGCGTGGGCGAGGGGCGGGGCGGAGGGCGCGTGGGGCGCGGGGAAGGCCTGCAGCTGCGGAACGAACGCATGAGAAACGAATCGATTTGTATTAGAAGGTTTTATAAGAATATTAGAAGATTCTATAAGAAGATTGCAAACAGAAAGCACCGGAGAGGAGAACTCGGCGGAGGCGTTCAGGTTCGCCGTGTTGCCCTTCTCGTCCGCCAGGGAGGCCTGCAGGGCGCTTCTATGAGAATCTATCCAAGAATCTCATAAGGCTCTATAAGATTTTAAGCTTTAGCACCTGGAAGGCGTCGGAGGCGCGCTCGTCGGCGATGCGGCCGGCGGCCTCGTGCAGGGCGCAGAGCCCCGCGTCCAGCTCCGCCTGTCCGTTGCCCGCACGGGGCTCCCTCAGATCGGGCGCCGGGCGGGGGGAAGGGTTAAAGGGGGGTTAAAGGGGAATGGGGGTACAGCGCACGCGGAGGTCGCGGGGGAGCTCAGGGCCGTTCTCGAGGTCGGCGCGCAGGGCCTTGTACCCGTCCGAGCGCAGGATCTCCCCCCGGTGCGAGCGCCGCTGCGGGGGGCTTCAGCCAAGGCTAAGGCTCGAGCTCCGCTAGATCAAATTCGAGATCAAATTCGAGATCAAATTCGGGCGGGCGGGCGGGCCTGGGCGATGCGGAGGAGGGAGAGGATGGCGGCGCGGCGGAGCTCGCCCCGCAGCTCCGGCTCCGGCGGGTCGGGGCCCGCCGTCGCCAGCTGCGAGGCGGCGCCGTCAGATCAGATCAGATCAGATCCAGCGCTAGAGCTCTCGGCGGAGATGGGGGGCGATGGGAGCCGCCACGGAAGACGGCAATAGGGTGACGGAGGCGCTCTTAGCGGAGATTTGAACCGCTTAGTCGATTGGGGGCGTGAGATCAGATCAGATCAGACCCAGCGCATTAAGCGGAGATGCGGGGCGTTGGGTCGACGGCGTTAGGGCTTCAAGCCTCGGCACTTCTAATTAAGAGATCTATCCAAGGAGATCTAATTAAGCGATTCGAGAGAAACAAAGCAGAGGGCGGACGGAGGTGAGGCAGGCGACGAGGAAGCGGACGCCGCCGGCGGCCACGAACGCGTCCACCAGCTCCTCCACGTGCCTGGAGGGGGGGGGGAGTCAGGGGGGGTAGAGGATGACGGGGACGTGGGCGGGGGCGGAAAGGGAGAGACGGGGCTAGACTTGCAGACGCGGCTAGGCTTGGATCGAACTAGGCTCAGGGGGGCCGGGCGGGGGGCAGAGCCAGGAGGGGGCGGGCGCGTAGGCTAGACACCTAGACTAGACGGGGAGGAGGGAGAGGAGGGGGCGGAGCGCGGGGCGAGGCCGGACGAGTAACGCTCGGCTGGCCGTGGGCTCCATTCGAATTGAAGGGGCGGGGGGCGGGGAGCGGGGGGAAAGGGGGCGCACCCGTCGTCGGCCTGGGCGGCCTGGGCGCGGGTGCGGGAGCGGTTGAAGAGGCCCGAGAGGCTGCGCGGGGAGCGGCTCAGAATCAGAACTAGAGCTGTAAGCTCTGAGCTTGCAGAAGCTTGAAGCTTAAGCGTAGAGAAGCTCGGCTGGAGCTTGGCTAGAGAGGGGCGCGCGCGGGGGTGGGACCTGCGGGAGGAGGAGGAGCGGGCGTCCTCGTCGTCCTCCGGGGCGAAGTGGGCGGGGCCCGCGCCGCGCGACACCAGCGCGAACGAGGCCTGCGGGGGGCGTGGTGAGAGGGCGGCCGCAGTGAGGGGGCGTGGTGAGGGTCCGTGGTGAGGGAAGGGGCGGCGCCCATGAATAGGATGAAGATAGGGGGAGGGGCGGTGCGGGGCGACCGCGCATTGACAGGCTGAAGATAGGGCGGTGAAGGGGCGGCGCGGTGAAGGGGCGGGGCGGGGCGGGGCGCGGATGCTGAACGGCCGAGCGCTGCTGACGCTGTAGACGCTGTAGAGCCTTCTAATATTCTTATGGAACCTTATAAAATTCTTATAGAACCTTCTATCATGAAAAGGGGCCCAGCATGAGGGCGGGGGCGGCGCACGGCGACGTGGGAGCAGGCGCGGAGGGCGGGGCGCGCCGGCGCCGCGCCCCGCGCGATGAGCTGCGGCAGGTACCGCGACGCCGCCGGCACCATCTGCGCGGGGCGGGGCCCTGTCAGATTTCTATGGGATCGAACTCCAACGCGATTAGATGATTCCATGAGAGCGATCTATATTAGACGCGCGCCGCGCATGCGCGTCGGGGCCATCAGGAGAAGCGGCCATCTCCTACTACTAGTTGTTGTTGTGTCCTAATGCAAATCGTTTCTATCGCGGGGCGGGGGCTGGGGCGGGGCGGGGCGCGCCTTGGCGGGGCCCTTGGCGGCCACGAGGTGCTTCGCGACCTGCCGAGCGAGGCGAGCGGGCAGGCGAACAGGCGTCAGCGGCCCCGTGATCAGTCTCAGAGGCCTTCAGAGGCCTCTGAGGCTTCTTGGGCCTCGGCCTCAACCTCAGTGGAGCGGGTGGGAGGCCCCGCACCTTGCGGCGGAGGCCGGCGGCGGGCCCGGCCTCGGCGGCGGCGCGCGCGAGGCCGCAGACGAGCGCCAGCACCGACGCCGCCGTCACCTGCCCGGAGATGTGAGGGGGCGCGCAGGGTCAGGCTCAAGCCGCCGAGGGCGCCGCCGAGGGCGCCGCCGAAGGCGCCGCCGACGGAGAAGCTAGAAGCTACACAGCTAGAAGCCATCTAGAAAAGAAGATTTAGAAGCTAGAAGCTAGAAGCCGTCTAAAAAATCTCCCAAAGAATTCGGAGCCAGTAAGGAAGCTACCTCGTCGTGGCCGGTGAAGAACTAGAAGCCGTCTATCTAAGCTAGCAAAGAAGCCAAGGAGGGGGCGGACCTCGTCGGCGGCGGGGAGGAGGTCGAGGGCGGCGGAGAAGCTAGCTGTATAGAAGCCATATAACTAGAAGCCTTCTAGAATAAAATATCTAAACCATCTAGAACAGCCCCCAAAGAATTCGGAGCCAGCTAAGAAGCTAACTCGGACCTCGTCGTCGGCGGGGAGGAGGTCGAGGGCGGCGGCGAGGAGGTGCGCCTCGAGCATCTGCCGCGCCCCGGCCTCGCCCGCCCCCGGCGCCGCGTGCGCCAGCGCCAGGCACGCCAGCCCCGCCGCCGCCACGCCCTGCCCGCAGGTGAGAAGGCGAGTCGGCGAGGCTATATAGCTAGGATATTAGGACAGGATAGGCGGCGGTGGGCTAGGACAGGATGGCGTATATATCCTACGTCAGGCGGCGGCGGGGCTAGGATAGGAAACGCCGCTTGGATAGACTGTTGGGCGGAGCGGCGGCGTCCCCCTATCCTTAGGCCTCCCCGGGGCGAGAGGGGCGAGGGCGGCTGCGGGCACCTGGGCGCCCGAGGCGGCCTTGATCATCGTGTCCAGCAGCCCGCACTCGGCGAGCGCCGCCTGCCGAACCATAGCGTTAGAGAGCTCGAGGCGGACGGGGGGGCCCGGGAGCCTGCCTAGTTCGCGGCGCGGCGCACGGGCGCGCATTTTACTTTTACATGAAACGAAATCTTATGATAAGAGCTTATCCAGAGCGCGCCTCGGCTCGGATCGGTTCCCCGGCTCGGCTAAAGAAAGAGAGAGAGAAAGCTTACAAGATCTTATTTAGAGCGCGCGGCTCGGCTAAGCTTCGCGGAGGGGCGGGGGCCGGGCGGGGTGGCGCACGGGGGCTTGGGGGGCCTGGGCGGCGTAGCCGAGGAGCTTGAGGACGCCGCGCCGCGCCTCCTCGAAAGGCGCAGCCTGCCCGAGCCGGGGGCGGAGGCGGGGCGGGCGAGTTAGCGAAGCTCAGGTAGGGCTCAAAGCTAGGAAAAAGCTAAGCGGGGAGCCTGCATGGCGGGAGGGGGTCGGGCGGACCTTGTAGAGGCGGGCGAGGTCGCCGAGCAGGGGCCCCTCCTGCGCCCCCGGGCCCCGCCCCTCAGCGGAGCGGGGCGGAGCGAACGAGGGAGGCGCCGGTCTTAGGCGCAAGCGAGAGAACGGGGCACGCCGCCGCTTCTAGAACGGGGGCACGCCTAGCGCCCCCGCCACACCCCGCTTCGCGAAGCGAGGGAGGGAGGCGACGGTCTTTAGGGCGCCGCGCCCGAGACTCAGATCGCAGGCGCAAGCGGAGCGAGGGAGGCGCCGGTCTTAGGAGCTCCGCGCGCGGGTCCGCGCTCGAGCGATCTGAATCTAGATGAAGACCCCCGAGCGTGTGCCTGCGCCCTGCCCCGCCCCGCCCCGCCCCGGCGCGGCGCGGGGCGCTCACCAGGAGGGCGCGCTGGCAGGCGGGGTTGCGCCGGGCGAGGCGGCAGAGCGCCAGGAGGGCCGCCGAGCGCGCCTCGGGGGGCAGCGGCGCCGGCCCCGCCGAGCCGGACGCCGTCCCCGCCAGCAGCGGCACCGCCCCCTGCCGTCCACCCGGGCGCGTCAGCTCACTTCTTCTATGAAGCGCTGAAGCGAGCCGAGAGGTTTCTCGGCGCCTGAAGAACATGCTTTATGAGAAGCTGAGATGAGCTCATATGAGAAGCTCCGTGAGCTCGCGTCGGCGTCCGATAAGTTCTTCGATCTCATGGCGTATTTAAAGGGCGCACGGCGGCGCGGGCGGCGTCCTGGAAGCCGGCGTCCCCCTCCGCCAGCGCCGCGATCGTCCGCCCCGCCTGCGCGCCACGCCCGGTCAGCCGTGGAGGGGAGGGCTGGGCGGGGATCGTCGAGAATAGAGGCGGGGCGGGGCGGGGCGCCCGAGGCGAGAGAGCAGGCGGGCTTGGACTATCGGTGAGGTGGGGAGGGGCGGGGCGGGGCGGGGCATGGCCCGGGCGGATCGTCGAGAAGAGAGGCGAGGCGGCGGAGGCGAGCGAGCCGGCGGGCTTGGACTTAGGCTTGGACTAATTACGAGGGGCGGGCGGGCGGGCGCCTAGCCGGGAGGGGGGAGGCGAGCGGGCTTGAAGCGCGGACTGTCGGTTCGGCTCAGACGGCTCGGACGGACCTGGGCGGCGATGGCGGGGCCGCCGGAGCGGACTGCGTCGAGGAGGGCCCGCACCACCTGCGGCCGCACGCGGGTGATCATGATTACGAGCCGCTCCCTCGCACGACGAGAAGCAAGCGCGAGTCTGCGATAGAGGGGCCGACCTGCGGGTCGCGCAGGCGGGCGGGGGGCGCCGTGCCCCGCCGCCGGATCTCCTCCAGTCCCCGCATCGCCTCCAGCCGGGCCTGCCGGGGCCCGGAGTGAGCGCGCAATGTAAGGCTTAGAGGGCTCGAAGCTTATAAATAAAAATAAGAGTAATTAAGAGTAAGGTAGAAGCTTATAATCAAGAGTAAGAGTACTTAGAGAGGCCTGCCATGGCCAGAGTAAGCTATGCGTACGCTCAGGGCACATATAATTAGGCTTAGAGGGCTCGAAGGCCCTAATCGACGGCGGGCGCACGACGAAGGTGTCGCCGGTGAGGTCCCGTATGCACGCCTTCACCTCGTCCGTCTCCACCCGCCGCTGCGAATGCCCGCCGCCTTAGTGACCAGAAAAGTCGAGGAAGGAAGAAGCGAAGGGGGGGGAGCGGAGGAGGAAACTTCGTACCCGGATGGCGCGGGAGGCCTGGAAGCGCTCGAAGGCCTCCTCGACGCCCCCGCGGAAGAAGGCGTCGAACTCCAGCTGCGAGATCTGCGTAGCCCCGGTGGGTGGGCGGGCGGGTACCGGAACCGGAGGTCTAGGTCGGCGCCCCGAGGCGGGAGCTATGGGGCGTGGGGGGAAGGGGGGGCGGATCTTGACGCCCGAGAGGGGGTGGGGGGGGTTGAAGGGGGGGTACCGGACCTTGCCGTCGCCGGAGCGGTCGAGGGCGGCGAGGAGGGCGGCCAGCGGCTCCGGGTCCCGCCAGAGCCCCAGGCGCGTCCCGTAGTCCTCCAGGAACCTGTCGGGGGGAGAGGGGAGGGGGGGCGAGGGCGAATCAGAGCGAGCGAGGGCAAGCTATAAGGCTTACAGCCCCCCGAGCGCTGTCTCGGCGGGCGCAGGGCGGTATAGATAAGAAGACAGAGCTCAGGCGGGAAGGCAGGAGACGGGAGGCTTAGATAAGAGAGCAGGAGAGAGGGAGGGAGGGGCGGCGGCGGGCGACGGGGGGACGGGGGGCGGGGGAGGAGGTGGGGGGGGGGGGGGGGTGTTCAGATTGGCCGGGGGAGGGGTAGCAAAAGACGGAGCTAAGGCGGGGAGGAGCGCATAGCCTAAAGAAGTAGTATTGCTCTAGCCTAGTCTGATCTGTTCTGATCTGATCTGATCTGATCTAGTCTGATCTAATCTAAGGGGCGCGCACGACTCGCGGAAGATGCCGACGTCGACCGCGATGGCCTGCTTGAACCTGAGGCAAGGAGGGTCGGCGAGGGGTGGGCGGCGCGTGGGGCGGGGAGGGGCGGGGGCGGGTGGGGGCGCGGGGGGGGGGGGGGGGGGGGGGGGGGGGGCGCGTGGGGAGCGCGGGGAGGCGGAGGCGGAGCGAGACGGAGTGGGTACGGGGCGGATGGGATCGCACCGGCGGAACCAGAACTGCTTCGCCTCGGATCCCTGCGCGGGTGAACGGGTCAGACGCGGGGCGAAGGACGAGGGGCGTCCCCGCGCGCGGGCGGGCGCGGGCGCGGGCGGGCCTGGATGTTGACGTGCTTGCAGGCGGCCAGGATCTCGTTGCCCGTCTCCGCGATCAGCGCGATCGAGTGGCTTCGCGGGCGGGCGCGCGGGCGGGCGCGTCAGGGCGGCCGGGCGCGCGCGGGCGCGGCGCCGCGCGGCGGCGGTGCGGCGGCCGGAGCGAGGGACCTGCCTGTCAATCACGCGCAGGACCGCATCGAGTTGCTGCGGGCGGGCACGCAGGGCGCTGTGAGCGGGGGCGCGAGCATTTGGATGCGTGCATGCGCACCTCGTCCAGAGAGTTCGCCTCGAGAAACTGCATGAACCTACGGCCGCGGCGGCCAGCCGGTCAGCATGAACGCGCGAGCCCGGAGCGACGCGTCGAGGTCTGCAGCGGCTGCGGCGCACTTGTGCTTGCGCCCGAACTTCTGCCCCAGCTCCACCGCTCGCTCGAACGCGTCCCTGCGCGACGCGACCGGCGCCTGAGCGGCGGCGCGGCTGCTGCGGCGGATCCGAAGGCGCCGCACTTGAGAGCCGAGAGCGCCCCGAGCTGCTTCCCCTCGTAGTTCAGGCTCGCGAGGCCGGCGATGGTCGGCTCGAGCTGCCGCGCCCGCCCGAGGACCTCCGCGCACTTCCCGGACGCCTCCTGCATCGTCTCGTACTGCGCTTTCACCATCTTGCGGCGGGACGCCCGTAAGCGGATCGTCGCACGAAGCAGGGGCGCCGGCGGACCTGCACAACGCCCAGCAGAGCCTTGGCGACGCTGAGGATCGGCATCGCTACCGCCGCTTGCTGTCCCTGCTCTCTCGTCTGGTCCTCCTAGGCCAGGCCTGCGTCTACCTGCGAACTGCTCGGCCTATTCGACGCTGCGCTGCTGTACGGAGCAAGGGAGAGCGTGGAAAGCGCAAAGACGCTTCGCGGCGAGAGAGCAAAACAGACCAGGCGCGGCCGGCCGCGCCTCGAAACCGAAGCGCCGCCGTGCAACCTGTACCCCCCGGACCCGATCAAATTTGCGTGCCGCAGTCGACGTCCTAGGCGCAGCGGCGCGGTACCGGTACACTACTTAGTACTGCATCCTCGCATGCGCAGCCTGCAGCTAGGCTAGCACTTGCTAGCGCTGCAGCCGCGGCCGGCGCCGGCCTGCGCGCCGGCCCCAGCGCCGGCGCGGCGCGCGCGCGCGGGGCTCATGATCATGATCAGCGCGCGGCTGCAGCTGCGCGTGCACAGCTCCAGCTGTAGCTGGCAGCGGCCGGTCCCCACTGGGCCAGTCCCCGGCCATCGATATCCAGTCCCCGACCCAGCCCACCTAATCATAAGCCTGGATTCGGGGGCCCAGAGCCCTCGGGCCTCGCATTTGCAGGGAGCTCGAGCCTGCCCAGGCCTAGGCCCGGCCCTGATCATGAAGCGGCACAATATCTATTTCTGAAAAACGATCGTGTAAGATATTGCGAAGACGGCGACAGAAAATGCGAAAAGTGAATGAGAGAAGAATCACATCCGTATACCTCGCAGAATAATATACATACGCATTAACTAGCTGCTTAACATGTACATGTGCAGCTGCAGCATCCGAATCCACATTGCACTAGCTAGGCAAATCTTCGAGATACTCTGAATTACTAGAGGAAGGGAGAGCAGGGGATTAAGCGAGCGTAATAAATATTTCAAGAGCAGAATCGACGCCACGCAGGCTGCTGGCTCCAGCGAGAGGGCCGCTCCCGCCGCCGCCGCCACCGCCTCCTCCTCCTCCTCCTCCCTTGCTCATCTGCCCCCTCCGACCCCGGCCCCGACGCCGACCCCGCCGCCGCAGTCGGGCTCCGGATCCGGGACGACCCGATGGACGCCCCGCTTGGAGAAGCTGGGGAGGCCGACGAGGCTGCGCCACGTCTGCGGCGAGGGCGGCTGCTCCGCCCACAGCGCCGCGATGCCCGCCTCCACCCGCTGCACAAAGATTCGATCCAGATCAAATTCGAAATTCGCGATCAAATTTGTACGCACGCGGACGCGGGGGTGGTCCTCGGGAAAAGCGTGCGGGAACTTGGAGCGGTACGAGGCCAGCGCCGCCTCGAGGAGCGGAAGGGCCGCCCTCGGCTTGCCTGCCCGATTCGCGTTCGCGCACGTGAGCGGAAACGCGAAGGAGCGCGCGTGGGAATCGAAACATATATCTTAAGGTCCTAAGCTCAAGCAACGGCACGCGAGCGGCGATCGGAGTCGGAGTCGGGGGCGCACCGGCGGCACGGAGGGCCTCGGCGCGGCGCACGAGCACGTGGGCCAGCATCGGCGTCCGCTCCTCCGGGTCCGCCATCTGTCCCCGTACCCCTGTCAGTTCGAAATAGGGGGGTACGAGGCCGCGCCTTCGCACGCACCTTGGTGACCATTATGACGACGGCGTGGATGCGGGCGCGCACCGCCGGCTTCGTCCTCGCCAGCGCCGACGCCACCTGCGAGCGAGGGCGCAGCAAAGCTCAGCTCAGATCAGATCAGATCAGATCAGATCAGATCTGGTCTGATCTGATCTAGACCCCGATAGTTCCAAAATCAATCAGCGGGCACCAGTCGAGGTCGGGGAGGGCGGGGTCGTCCAGGGACGCCAGCAACCGAAGCGCCTCCAGTCGGATCTTGCGCGCCGCCAGCAGCCGCCCTGCCCGGCCCGGCCCCCGCGGCGCCCGTCGGCGCCCGTCGGCCTCCTAGGAGGCAAGGAGGGGGGCACGCGGGGGGTACCGGCGACGAGGAGGTCCATGGCGTGGACGTGGAGGATGCGGGCCAGCAGGGGCCTGCGCGACAGCGGATCAAATGTTTGAATTCGATGGGAGAAGGGGGGGTACACGAACTCGTGGCCGGGCCCGAGGCGGCGGGCGACCTCGACGGCGCGCGTGGAGAGGGCGATGGATCCCTCTGCGTCCAGCGCCGTCCGGCACGCCCCCACTGGGGGCGGAAGGGTTCGACTCCGGGTCGGGCGGGATAACGTTAAACCAAAGATTGGGCGCGTACCCTGGGAGTGGAGGACGAGGAACTGCGATACCCCGGCCTCGACGCTGTCCCCCGCCAGTACGTACGACTTCTCCGTGACGTAGAACCCCATCTTCACCCGCCCGATCGAGTCTGCAGGCGGCGTCGGATGTAGCTGTACGGGGGGGGAGGGAGGGAAGGGGGGTACACTGGAGGTCGGCGAGGGCGGGTATGAGCGCCGCCTCCATCGGCGAGGGCGTCATCTGCCGCTTCACCAGCTCCGACCACGCCTGCCGGGGTACACGCTCGATCCGGGCGCACAGGCTCCGACGACGAAGGGCGAGGGCAGGGGTACAGGCCGACCTCGAAGTAGAATCCTATGGCCTCCTCCTTCTTCTCGAACTGTGGCCGATCGCGACGGCGTCGTCACCAGCGGGAACGGGGGTACGCCGCCATCTGTCAAGCTTGCAGAAAAGCGTACCCTGTCTAGCGCGGACGCGTGGAAGAGGATGGCCTTCGGGCGTAGCGGCCCCTCGGACCCCGCGTGCTCGTTCGCCAGCTGCAGTACCCTCCCCAGGAGCTGCGCGGCGACTGTGGCCGATCGCGACGGCGTCGTCACCAGCGGGAACGGGGGTACGCCGCCATCTGTCAAGCTTGCAGAAAAGCGTACCCTGTCTAGCGCGGACGCGTGGAAGAGGATGGCCTTCGGGCGTAGCGGCCCCTCGGACCCCGCGTGCTCGTTCGCCAGCTGCAGTACCCTCCCCAGGAGCTGCGCGGCGGGCTCGTTTGGGCGGGTAGGGAGGGGTGTGTTCAGGAGGGGGGTACGGTGCGCACGCGAGACGTGAGCTCGCAGTCGAGAGCGAAGAGATCCTCGCTGGCGCGCGGCATCTCAACGGTACCCGCCTGGGGGGTGGGGGGGGTACGGTTTCGGCGGGAATCTGGGGGGTGGGTTGGAATGGAAGGGGCTACCAGGAGGAGCGCGGTAGCGCTGTCGACCAGGAGCTCGGCCTCCTCGACGGAGAGGGGCGCCTGGCCGGCCCGCTGCAGCGCGCTCGCCAGCGCCGCCAGCGTACCCCGGGCCTGCGCGATCGCAAGGGCCGTCAGGAGCGGGGGGATGGAGTCGGGGGGGGTACGCTTACGAGGCCGGGGTTGTGGGAGGCGCGGAGGGCGGCGAGGGCGCGGCGCACGGCCATTCGGCCCGCGATCGTTTGGAACAGGCTCGAGTTCAGCAGGCGCGCGTCCGAGAGGGCCTGGGGCGGGGGGCGAGGGGGTTAGCCGGTGAAGGGGGGGGGGCTTGGGGGGGGGGTACCAGGGCGAGCTGGTCGGCGAGGAGTTTGCGGCCCGCGGTCGCGCCCCTCAGCGCCTCGGTTAGGCTGAGGACGCTCGTGACCAGCGCCTCGCCCTGCGGGCCCCCCGGCAGCCGGTACGGCGGGTCGCTCTGCGCAGGATCCGAGTCGGAGGAGTCGAGGGGTGGAGGCGTGGGGAGTACGATGGATTCCGCGCACCGGCTGGCGGAAGAGAGGTCCCACGACGGGGGCCGAGTGAGGAGCGGCGGGCGCGGGGCCGCGGGGCTCGGTCTCCGGCTCGGCCAGCTTGGAGCCGACCGCGGCTGCATCCAAGTCCGAATCGGCCTCCTCTCCCGAGGACGCGACCAGGTCGCCCGCCGCGCGTCCCGCCGAGGTGATGAAATCTGCGCCCTCGCTCGAGCTCGCTCGTCCGGCGCGCGGCGGGGCGCTGGCCCGAGCGACGCGCAAGCTGACGAACGAACCGTTATCCCACTCCCACGAGCCGCGCTCCCACGCCTCTATGGCCCGCTTCTTGTCCGCGTCCACGAGCCAGCTGGTCACCTGTGGCCGCGGCGGCGCCGGCGCCCACTGCGCGGGCTGAGAGAAGGTGCTCGCTGCCGGCAGTTGCATGTCTGACGCTCCCCTCGGGAGCGCTTTCAGTCGCAAGTTGGGAAGTGCCGCGCGGCCGCGGGCCCCGCGCGTTCACGCCGCGCGGGGGCGCGTTGGAAAAGGGCCCAGCAATGCCGCAGCTTTTCAGCTACACGCCTCGCCTGCTCCGGGATCCCGCTTTCGACTTCGGGTGCCGCCAGCAGGGCCGGGGTGCAACTGCTGATGACTTCCCCCACTGCAGCTGCTGCGCTCAGTAGCTACTGCCCCACTGCAGCCCCCGCCGCGTTGAGGTGGAGCCCGCAGCTAGCAAGCAAAGGCGCGCTATACTATGATAGCGCTTTCGAGGGCGGCTCAGCGGCTCAGCGGCTGCGCGGCCTGCCGGCGTGCTCGTGCTCCCGGAGTCCCAGGCAGAACGCGGCTAACTGCTGCTTCAAGGCTAAAACTGCAGCAGCTGGCATGCGCAGCCTCTGCATGCAACGGCAGCCCTAGCCTACTACCGGTAGGCTAGCCCTAGTAGTAGGCCCAGAAGCCTAGCCGCAGTGCTGCCGCACTGACTGCCTCTGCATCATGATCGACCTCGAGGATGCCGGTCGCTCCCTCCCACGTGCGCTCGCGGCCCCGAAGATGAAGTGCCGGTACCCCTCGCGCGGTACGTTCCGCCGGTACAGTGCACACCGGTACTACGGTACTTGTAATGAAATTTTCCAGCGCTAGCCCTGCAGCTGCCAGACTGCTGGCCTGCCGCCGGCCGGGCTGCCGGCCGCGGGCCGCGGCGGGCGTGGCGGGCGTCACATGCCGGGGTCGGAGCGGGCGTACGCCTGGGGGAAGACGTAGTAGAATATGTTGGCGTAGCGAAAGAGGGAGAGGCAGGCCATCGCGCCGCACGCCGCGAAGAGGCAGCAAAGCAGCGCCGCGCGCTCCCGCAGCAGGCGCCACGCCGGGCCGAAGGCCAGCCGCTCCCGCAGGGACGGGAAGGCGGCCCCGGCGGCCGCTAGGGCCGCCACCACCGCCGCGTGCACCCCCGCCGTGATTCCCGCGAACTGAAGCGCAAGGGTGCAGTCCTGCGATGCATCGAGTCACGATCAGATCAGCGACGGCCGCTTCACATTCGAGGCCCTAGGCTCGCCTCTGCGGGGAAGACGGAAGGGTCGAAGGGCCATATGTGGCTCGCTGGCCCCCACCGGGCCACGCTGCGCATGCGGGGATCGCGTCAGCGGGGCGAGAAAGGGAAGGGTTCCAAGGTTGAGCTAAAGCGGGCGCGCGCCTCAGAGCGACAGCGAAAACGAGGCAGCTGGTCCAGGCGACGACCGCCTGCAGCAGGATCACCGCCCTGCTCCTCGCTCAGGTGAGCTCAGGTGATCATGAGCGGGCGCGGGGGCGGGGGCCCGGCTGACCGGACGCCCTTCTGGAGCGAGTAGAGCTCCCGATCCTCGGCGGAGGCATACCCCCCCGCGCGGACACGGTCCGAGCCGGTGGGGAACAGAGGCGGGCCGGGCGTGCCGGGGCCGGGGCCGGGACCCGTACCCCCTCCGGGGCCGTACACCATAACCACGCGGACGCTGCCCGCGCCCGGACCGCTGGCGCCGCCGGCGGAGGGCCGGGGTCCCAGTACGGGCGAGGGCGCCAGCGGGCGAGGGCCGTCGCGCCCGAGCTCGAGCGATCGCGAGAGCTCGCCGGCCGAGCGGAGCAGGGGCCGGGGGGAGCAGCCGGCGCCGGCGAGGCCCGCGGAGAGAGATGGGCCCGAGGTCGAGCGCGGCGCGAGCGGCGAGGCGTCTTCTCCGTACGGCCCTAGGCCTAGGCCTAGGCCTCCCGCGCCGGCGCCGCCGACGGACCGCCGCCGGACGACCGGCGGCGTCGCCCGCGGCTGCGGCTGCTGAACGAGGACGGCGCTCGGGCTGAGAGGCTGCAGCTCGCCCGACGCCGGCGCCGGCGGGCTCGCGATCGACTGCGCCGAAAGGGTGGGTGAGCAGGGCCGGGGTGGGAGAGGGGGAGGCGAGGGTAGGGCGCCCACCGAAAGCCCCGGGGACGAGGTGAGGCGCCGCCAGCCGCGGGGCCCGGGCCCGGGCCCCAGGCCCAGCCCCATGGGCGAGCCCGGCGAGAGCTTACCCCCCGCCCCCTCGCGATCGCGATCGGGATCGCGATCGCCCCCGCCCCCCGGGGCCGGCACGAGCCACGAGAGGCGCCCCTTCGCGATCGCCGCGAGGTACCTGTACATAAAATTAGCATCGGTGCGGAATCTGTTCGGAATCAGCATCTACCCGCGCTTTAGCGCAGTGGTATAAGGTCGTGC
Source organism: Cyanophora paradoxa (assembly GCA_004431415.1). Classification (NCBI taxonomy): domain Eukaryota; class Glaucocystophyceae; order Cyanophorales; family Cyanophoraceae; genus Cyanophora; species Cyanophora paradoxa. The sequence goes on from QPMI01000691.1 coordinate 55,487, forward strand.
TACGACCTCCCGGATTCCCGGGTTCGGTACCTGCTGTTTCCGCTACGTTGTACTTCGAATCCTTGTGATTCCCGATACCGTGACTTGTATCCTCGTTGTGTACTACGAGTGGGCACGCCCACCGTAGATCTTTAAAAAAAATCTATATAAAAAAATATAATATATCTATATAATCTTTGGAATCTATATAAATTAGCATCGGCGCGGAATCTTTGAGATCTAGCAGGGCCTCACCGCATGCGGGCGAGGGCGGGGCGCCCGAGGCGGTCGACGAGCATGGAGGCGGGGAAGAGCAGCGAGGCCAGCTCGAAGGCCTGTACGAGAGCTTCTGTGAGCCTCGCGGGGTTGTAAGAGTTGATGTAGATAAGGGGCGTCCGCACGAGGGAGACGACGTAGACGATGGGGCTCTTGACCTGCGAGCGGGCGCCGGCGGAGCAAGCCTCGAGAAGTCAGGCGGACGGCGGACGGCGCAGCGGCGCCGGCGGGCGGCGGGGCGGGGCGCGGCTCGCCTGGAAGTAGCAGAGCTGGCGGAAGATGCGCTGGTTCAGCCTGCGCGCGCGCGGTCCGACGGTCCGCCCCGTGAGCTCGAGGCGAGCCGTCGGACCCGGCCGGCGGTCCGCAAAATGTAGCGCACAGGTTGCCGAGGATATGAAGGTCTAGCTCAGAACTTATGATTAGAGAGCTTAGCTGAGCCATAGCTGTAAGCTGTATATGTAGCTTAAGAGCTAGTTATAAAAGAGGGGCGGGCGCACAGGTTGCCGAGGATGTAGAGGACGACGGCGTCGCCGTGGGGCATCACGTCGTACATCTCCCGCCCGTAGTACCGCACCTGCGGGGGAGGGGGTACAGGCTCGGCGGAGGGAAGAGAGAGGGGGTAGGGGGACGGGATTGGGGGTTGGAAGGGGGGCGGGGAAGGGAAGGGAGAAAAGACAGACCTGTAACCACAGAATCGCGAGGGAGAGGAAAGTCGCGGCGAAGTTTATCGCAATCTGGCGGTACGGGTTCGGTTCGGGGAGGGAGGGGGGGAGATAAAGGGAGGGGCCAAAGTCGCCAGCGCGCCTGGCCGAGCGGCGACTTGACGAGCTACGAGCCGAGTTCAGAATGGGGAGGGGGGAGGGGGGGGGAGGAGGGGGGGCGGAAGAGGGGCGGGGGGGGGGGGGGGAGGGCGAGGGGGAAGTGGGCACGCACGCCGAACATGAAAAGGTACCTGCGGGGACGGTACGTGAGATCTAGAGGGGAGGGGTAACGCTAAGGAGCAGGGGGGGGGGGGCGCACAGGAGGGGTAGCTGGTCGAGGGCGTGCTTGGCCCGCGCGTACCGGTTCCAGAGGCGGGGGATACCCCTCTCGTCGAACTTGGGGGTTAGGGGCGGCTCCGGCGACGTGGGGAGGTCGACCGCGACCAGCAGGCCGGAGGCGGAGGCGGGCGCCGCGGCCCGGGGCGCGGGGTCCGAGGGGTGCGCCCGCGCCCGCCGCCTCCGCAGGAAGGCGGCGTGCACGCGCGTGTTGACCTGCGAACGAAGCGCCCTTCAGGGCCCGGCCAGCAGCTATTCCAATCATGATGTATATCCGCCCGGTCCGGACTCGAACCTGCATCGCGACGATGGCGCAGCCGACCCCCACGACGTAACCGAACGGCAGCGTGCTCACTGAGCGAGTGGGTCGCCGAGGTCAGCGGGGGCTCCAGGCCAGGGCACGCCGGGGCTGATTTGTTCTAGATCCAAATTCAAGACGAAGAGGCGGCGCGCACTGTCGACGCCGGCGTTTACGATCGCGAAGAGGGCGGTGGACAGGCCGGCGTAGACGAGGACCCAGGAGGGCATCAGGGCGAAGACGGGCACCTGCGAACGAAGCTAAGTCAGTGAAATTTGAAATTTTGAATTTGAATTTGAATTTGGATTTGAATCAGTGAAAAATTATATGAAGCTGGCGGGACTCGCGCGCGCGCGCCTCCGAGGTGACGGAGAACCAGACGCCGGCGTTGGTCCCCACGCCGGCCGTGACGAGGAAGACGAAGAGGGAGGCGCGGGCCACGTGGCTGCGTTTGAACGTTGCGTTAGCTTAAGCTTCTTCTCCCAGGCGCGCGGCTCTGATCTGGTCTAGAAGAGAGCGCGCGCCTTCGGATCTCGTCGAACGGGATCGCGAATATGGGCACGATGGCGGCGACGGGCCCGGCCATGATGAGGAGCAGGGCGGCGAGGTTGCGCCAGCCCTGCCGCGCTGCCGCCGGCGCGGCGGCCGCCGCCGCGCGCACCGTCCGCGCGGGCGTCGAGAGGGCCTCGCGGAGGTAGGCCCGGGCCTCCAGGGCGAGAAGGGCGGCGCGGGTCCGCAGCGCGCCGCCGCCCTGGCTCGCGCTGCCCAGCGAGGCGCGCGAGTCCGGGACTCGGAGGGACACGCCGAAGGAGCGTCCGGAGGCGGCGGCGCCGGCGGCGGCGGCGGCGGCGGCGGTGCAGGAGGAGGAGGCGGCGGAGAGGGAGGAGAGGCGCCGGGCGCCGGCGGCCTCTTCATCGCCCGCGGCCGGGGGCGGCTCCAGCGGCTCGTCCTCGAGCTCCGCCGGGTCGGGCAGCACCAGCCGCACGCGGCTCGAGCCGTGCAGCTGCAGCGCGGCGGCCGGCGCCGCCGCTGCAGCTAGCGCTGGCGGGCATGCGGCGTTCAGCGGGGGCGGGGCGGGCCGCGGCGGGGCGTCGTCGCCGTCGTCCATGTCCTCTAGTTCGGCCTCCCCCGCGGCCGCCAGCGCCAGCCCTGGCGCCGGCGGGTCCTCCCGAAAGCTCTGGAGTGCGAGCGCCGGCGTCTGCAGCTGGCCGCCATCCGCCGCGCCCACGGTGGTCGCGGCCGCGGGAACCATTTGCATATACTCCGCGAAGCCTAGCAGCGGTGCAATGCACGCCAAGCCTCGCGACGTCGTCCCTGCTGCACGCTAACTACCCAAGAGGCTCATGATCAGCGAGCCGGGCTCATGCTCTTCTAGCCGACCTCACTGCTGATCGTGATGCTGCAGAGCATGCTGCTGCTCAGCTGCGTCGGACCCGGAACGCGTCAGACGGTCGGCATGCAACGCGCGGCTGCGCAGCGAGGCGCCGGGCGTCTGCAACTGACAGGTGCAGCTGCACTGCTGCTGCAGGCATCCGATGATCGCATCCCTGGCCAGGCGCCGATTCCCAGGCCTAGGGGCCCATGGGCCATGGTCAGACCCCCGTACCGAAATTTTCGAGCAAGATACCGGTAAATGCCGGCTGCGGTTGGATCAAAAGTCAATCGTCAGTCTGGTGACGCCAATCCTGACGATGCGCGCACGAGAAAAAAACGCGGTCTCAGCAAGCGCCGGCCCGGGTACACTCCTTGGCCTCGAGTTCTTGTACCCCTGCAAGCCGGGCCCAGCTTCAGCCCAGCTTTTGCTCTCCGAGCCGCTCGTTCCGATGACGAGAGGCCGGCGCGGCTATCTAGGCAGGCCCGTCCGCCTCCTCGTTGTGGGCGTCGGGCAGCGCGGCGAGAACTACGCGCTGTACGCAGCCGAGAGACCCGGAAGAGCGCTCCTCGTCGGCATCGCGGTGCGCTCTCATTGCCTGCGCTGGCGAGAGCGCCAGCAGCGCTTCTCCTCAGGCGCGCCCCGCAGGATCCGCGGGCCTTCCGCAGGGAGCGCGTGCTGCGAGAGTTTGCAAACCAGGACCCGCCTGTGGACCCCGATCAGGTCTTCACGGTCCGCAGCAGCTGAGGCGCCCGCGTACGCGGCCCGCGGCGCCGAGTTCCGATCTGGATTCGCAGGACTGGAGGGAGGCAGCGGCGAGGCCGAAGTTTGCGGACGCTGTGATCATCGCCACTCAAGACAGCGACCACGTGGAGCCCGCTGTCGCGTTCGCGAGGCTCGGGTGCGCGCCCGCCTCTGAGTTCATATGTATGTGCGGATCGAATTCGATCCCCGCGGCCCTGCGCAGCTATGACATCTTCCTTGAGAAGCCGGTGCGCGCCCGCGCGGCCGAGCGTCGCGCCACTGAGACCCGCGCCGCGCCGCCGGCCCCGCGCCGCAGATGGCTCTCACCGAATCGGACTGCGGCCGTATAGTCGATGCGGTGCATACGTTCGTCGCCCGCCGCGCTGCGCCCTTCGTTCTCAGTCGCCGAGGTGCAGGTGAAGGAGGCGGGGGTATTCCTCTCCGTGGCGCACGTGATGCGGTACACCCCCTACAGCCGCGAGCTCCGCGACCTCGCACAGAACGCCATTGGCGAGGTGCGCCCCGGCGCAGAACGGAGAGCGCAGTACCCCCGTCTGATCCCCCCCCCCCCTAGGTCGTCTCGGTGCAGCATCTCGAGCCGATCGGCCACTGGCACTACGCCCACTCGTCCGGCCGGCCCCGGCCCCGCACCACCACCCCCGCCTTATCTGTACCCCCAGCTATGTGCGCGGCAACTGGCGGCGCTCAGCTGACACCACGTGCGCCCTCCTTGCCAAGTCCTGCCACGACCTCGACTACATCCGGTACCCCTCCCCCTCCCCCTTCCGCCCCCCCCCCCCTTCTAACCCGTACCCAGGTACATCGTCGGCAAGCGCTGCCGCTCCGTGAGCCTTCTCCTCCCCTCCGACTCCCCTTGTCCCCCCCCCTCCCCCTCCCCCTCCGAATTTTCCCAGGTTTCGTCCTTCGGCAGCCTGAGGCATTTCCGTGCGGATAACAAGCCGGAGGGTACCTTGTTTTTCGGCCTCCGCCTGGCCGGCTGCTCCCGCCGCCTTTTAACCTCTTTCGGCGCAGGCGCCGCCGATCGCTGCGCCGACTGCCCGCCCCACGTTGAGGGACCATGCCCCTACTCGGCCAGGAAGGCACGCTACCCCCCCCTCCCCCCCCTCCCGATTTCGTTTTCGGTACCCTCCGAGCCGGCGCCCCCCGCCCCGCAGGTATACATGGACCCCCTGAAGGGGGGGTACGACCGCTGGCCCGTCAGCGTCGCCCTCGAGTCGGGCGCCGTTGCGGAGCTCGAGCCCGTGCGACTCAGTCGTACCCCTGCCCAGCTCCATCCCCCTTGACTCCCGGAGACCGCAGGCATCCGAGCCAGTCGAGCGGCTCCAGGCGGCACTGAGGGACGGTCCCTACGGCCGCTGCGTCTACGCGTGCGCTGTCCCCCCCCCCCCGGCCCGACGTACCCCCCTCCCTCCCCCTGAGGCCGCCCCGCCCCCGACCCGCAGCTGCGACAACGACGTCGTCGATAACCAGGTACCCCGAGAGCTCCGTACCCCCCTTGGCTCTCCTGTACCCCCCGGGATCCCAATGAGCGCAGGTCGTGAACTGCGAGTTCGAGGACGGCTCCACGGCCTCCTTCTCGATGGTCCCCCCCCTTTTCCTCCGAGCCCGGTTGGTCGCGAGTGTACCCCCTGATTCCCCCCCCCCCTCAGATCGCGTTCACGGAGGAAGTCTGCGTGCGGAAGACGCGGGTGTGCGGTACCCGGGGCGAGCTGGTGGGGGACGGCCGGTTCGCTCGCTTCGACGGCGTACCCGTGAACCTCTTCACCTGAGCCGGCGCAGGACGATCCGGCACTACGACTTCTCGTCGGGGCAGAGCAGGGCGCGCCCCTTTGAATTCCCTCTCCCCCTTCCCCCTGCCCGCCCGCCCTCCTGCCCGCCCTCCCCCCTAGACTCAAGCTTTAGCTTGCTAAGTGACGCCGCCTCAAACTCGACCTCGCCCCGCGCGCAGACGCTGGCGCCCGAGAGCGACCCGACCCTCCGCACCCGGCTCACAGGCGCCCCCGCCCCTCCCCTACCCCCCCTGGGCAACGCCCGCCCCCCGACGGCCTCCCCGGCCCCCCCCCGCAGGGCACGACATGGCGGACTACTACATCGTGCACGCATTCATCGAGGCGTGCCTCACGGGGGACCCCTCCCACGTGCGCAGCATATCTATCTTATATATATCTATCATAGATCTATCGACTGCCATCATCATATCTAGCACAATTCGGGCGGTCTGCACACGTAGGCGGCTGCGGCCTGCGCATGCGCGCGCGCGTTCGTAGTCCATCGACACATAGGCGGCCTGCGCGCCTTCTTGCAACCCCCCCCCCCACCCCCTCCCCTTCCCCTCCCCTCCCCTCCCTCCCCCGCCCCGGCCCCCGGCCCGGCACGCATACAGCCAGCCAGCTTGTGCCCCGGGCTCAGATTTGATTTCATCTGATCTGATCTGATCTGATCTGATCTTCAGATCCTGAGCAGCGCCGACGAGGCCCTCGAGGCGCACCGCATGGTCCGGCCCCGCCCCCCCCCTCCCCCCCCCTCCCCCCCTCGGGAGAGTTTCAAGGCTCGCTGCTTCTAGAAAGCTTCTGAGCAAATCAGAGCAAATTAGAGCTTAGAGCCCGCCCGCCCGCCCGCCCGCCCGCCCGCCCGCCGCCGTCCGCCCGCCTGCCCGCCTGCCCGCCCGGCGCCACTTGCTCGGCCCGGCCTGACGCGGGCGGCCCGGCAGGTGTTCGCGGCGGAGCGGGCGCGGCTCGAGCGGCGCGTCGTCGACCTCGCCGAGGGGGAGGGGCAGGGGCAGGGGCCGAAGCCCAAGGCGGGCGGCGCGGCAGTGGCGGGCCCGGCCGCCCCTTCGCGCACGCAGGACCTCTTCTGATCCGGCGCGCGGAGCCGGGGCCGGGGCCGGGGCCGGGGCCGGCGCGGGGCCGGGGCCGGGACGCCCTCCTCCTCGTTGTTGTCGTCGTTCACTGAACCACACCAATGCGCTGGCGCTCGCACGCGTCTGCTCACCGGCGAGAAAGGTCTAGAGAGAGCAGAGCTCGAGATCTGTAGAGAGTCGACGTACGCGTCGCGGCGTAGGTAGTGACATGCATATGCATACGCATGGCGCTAGCCGGCGCCGCGCCTGCAGCTGCTTGCTGCCATGGCTCGCCGTACAGGCAGGTACATGCACGTGCTGGTTGTCGGTTGAGCGACCGAAGGGCTGAGCTCACTCCGAGGCCCCGGGTACCGGGAAACAGCGGCTCCAGCCGCAGCTGTGACGCACTTACTGCCCTTGCATACCCGCCCCGCCGATCATGAGCGTCGGCGCCGGCCGCATCTTGTGCAGGTAGTCCTGTCCGGGGGCCGGGCGCGTACGTGGGCGTGGCGCCGGCGTCAGGGCACCGGCGCGCGCATTGGCCATGGCCAGCGGCCCGATGGCCCTTGAGGCCGGCTTCGCGGGTCCAGCTGCAGCTCCTGGGCCCAGATGGAGCAGCGGAGAGCCGAAGACCCGCGCGAATCCGCGCCCGAGCAGCGCCGCGGCCGCGGTTGCGGGATCCATGGCCAAAGCTGTGCTTCGTCCCGAGCGGGCGGATCGGGGCGGAAAGACCCGAAGCGGTTCCGCACTCCTCAACGTGCTGGCGGAGCCGGACGCGGCCGGACGGGCGGAGGGCCCGCGGTCCCCGCGGCCGAGCTCCTTCGCGCTGTCAATGACTAGCAGCAGCAGCTCAGCCGCGCTCCTCGCCCCGAAACCGCCCCCTGCGCTGCCCCGCCGCGTCTCGGCCGCCGGCGCCGGGCGCCGCATCTCCGCCGTTGGGCGCACGCGCAGCGGCTCGTGGCTGCCCACGGTACGCGCGCATGCGGGTCGCCCCCGGCGCCGCGCGCGCCGGCCTACAGCTGACGCTCGAGCACTCGTCAACAGCCGGTACCCTCCGCGGGCCGCTTCGCCGCATCCTGCGCGGTCGTGCTCCTCGCCCCGTCCCTCGTCTCTGCCCTTCTCTGGATCGTGCCTTACGGCCAGTGCGCCCGCCCGCGCCCGCACCCGCACCCGCCCCGCCGCCCTGCGCCCCCCGCCTCCTAAGCCTCTTCTGCACCGTACCTCAGGATCTGGCCCCCCGCCCGCTGGAGCGTGACCTTCCTCGTCGCGCTGACCGTGCCCACCTGTACCCCCACCGCGCTTCGGTTTCCGCCGCCCCCTGATCGCTCCCCCCCGCCCCCTTCCCCCCCCTAGATGTACTTTCCCTGCGGCATCCTCACATGCTGGTGGTTCGCTCGCCCGCCCCGCAATCCATCTTAGCCCCCGCGCTCTCGCCTTCCCACCCCCTCGGGCCTCGAATACCGTACCCCCCCACCAGGCTCAACACGTACGCGGTCCTTCCGTTCTGCGTGGCGGCGTACACGCTGCTCGTCGTACCCCTCTTCCTCCTCATCGGCCAGATCCCCGGAGTCATCAACTTCCGGGGGGCCTTCGTGCGCACCCAGCTCGAAACGGGCCCCGCCGGGACCCGAACCGGACCCGCAGGTGCCGTACATCTGCACGTGGTTCGCCGTCGTGGGCCTCGTCTCGCGGGGCGCCCCCTCCTTCCTCTCGTTCCTCGAGCGCCGCGCCGCCCGCTGGGGGCGCCCGCCCCCGGCCCCCATCCGGCCCTCCCACGTGCGGCCGCCTCCTTCTCTGCCCGCCGGGGCCCGCGGGCGTCGGGGGTACAATCGCAAGCGACCGTGCGCGACAGGTGGATCGGCTGGGGTACTGGAGCTTCGTTCTCCGCATGTCCCTCGTCTCCATCCTCGTCCTCTGCTGCCCCGGGTACAACTTTCGCCCTCGAAACGTGTGTCCCTCCTCTGAACGTGTACCCCCGCAGCTACGTTCTGCTCTTCGCCGCCTTCCGCCGCAACGGCGTCGCGCAAACAGTCCTCAACGTCGTCTTCGTGAGCACGCGTACCCCCCTTCGCGACTCCTTCCCCCTTCCCTTCTCAATTGTACCCCGCGGCCGGCCGCAGAACACGTTCGTGCTGGTCCGCCAATCCCTGCACGGACCCGCACACCTCCCCCATCTCTCCAACGCTGTACCCCCCTCAGATCTTCGGCCTGCTGTGGGCCTTTGTGGCGTGGCGGCCGCTGCAGGCGGTCCTGCCCAGAGGCGACATCTCCGTGCTCCTCCTCTCCTACGTTCGCATCCGTACCCCCCCCCCGCCCTTTTCTCCCTTCCCCTGTACATCGAACCCTGTACCCCCCCCTCCCCAGGTGGCCTTCGCCAACAAGCTCTTCAAGCAGGTGCCTCGCGCTTTCCCCTCGCCCATCTCGAGCCTTCGCTCACGTACCCCCACCTCCCCAACCCCATCACAAAGGCGGCGTTCTTCCGAGTCCACGACACCACCACGTGCGCGTACCCCAGGCTTCTAGCCCCCCTCCCCCCCCCGCCCCCCGACGCGGCGGCTGTACCCCCAGGTACGCGGCGATGCTGGCGACTGAGCTGGTGGCGCTCTGTGTGCCCGCCTCGCTCGTCTACCGCCGCCTGCGCTTCGCTGCCGCCGCCGCGCTCCGCCGGCTGGTCCCCGACGAGGAGGACGAGGAAGAGGAGGAGGAGGGGGAGGGGGAAAGGGGGGACGAGGACGGGTACCGGTGCGCGCCTTTTGCGCGCGCTTCCGATCGCCTATAATTAGCGGCGCGATCGGGCAGGCCGGCGCCGCCCTCAGCGGGCGGCGGGGTACGCGTTGCCCCGGACCCCGGCCCGGCCCCCGTTGTGATCGTACCCCTGGCGGAGCCGGCCCCCGAGTCGATGCGGAGGGGCGCGGGCCGGCGTCCCTCCGGCTCCGCCGGGCGCCGCTGGAGCCTCTCGGGGGCTGCCGGCGCCGTCGGCAGCCCCGAGGAGGCCGAGGCGATGCTTGGGGGGAGGGAGGACGGCGAGGAGGGGGAGGGGGGGGAGGAGCGCGACCAGCAGGCGCGCTCGCGATCGATGGGGATACAGCCCGCTCGTCTCTGAGAGCTTGACGCGCGCGCGCCGCCCACGCAGGGCCTCACGCGGTGGTCCTTCCTGCGCGTGCGGCGCGCCAGTGGCGGGCCCGAGCACCTCTCCCAAGCCCGAGGCGGCTTCGGCGGCGGCTTCGATATCGATCACGAGGCGCCGGCCGCCCGGGCGGCTCTTCTTCTTCCGCCCCTGGCCGCAGCCCTGGCAGGCGCGGGTGCGCGCGCGCGCCCCTTCTCCGGATCGCCTCGGCGCGGCGCGGGGCATGATTTCGATGGCAGGCCAGGGCGCGGGCGCGGGAGCGGGCCCCGAACCGGAGGCGGCGCCGCCCGCGAGCGACCCGGCGCTCAGTCCCGCCTCCCGATCCTCGCGCCCCGGCCGACCCCAGCCGCCGGCGCCGGCTTCCTTCCGCGCCGGCCCGGGCCGCAGCCTCCGCGGCCACCTCCGCGGGTGCGCTCGTCTTATGAGTCATGATCACCGATTCAGTGAATCACGAATTCAGCGTCTCACTCGGGGGCGCCGCGCCCTGCACGCCGCGCCGGGCGCAGGCTGCTTGCCCAGGTGACGGAGGAGGAGGCGAAGGGGGTCCGCGACGGCGTGCCGAGCTTCTTCCTCGTGAACGCCCTCGTCACCCTCTCCAGGCATGCATCTTTAAAGTGTTTGAATCTTTTGATCTCAGCTCACCTTGAGCGCGCAGCTCCCTCGCGACGGTGACGGCCGTCTGCGCGGGGCGCTGGGGCCCCGCCTCGGACGTGGCGCCCTTCGGCCCCTCCGTGCTCTCGGACGCGGACTTCCGCTCCACGCTCGCCTTCTGCGGCGCCTCCTGCGTCGCCGTGGGCGCCGTCGCCGCGGCCGCCGGCGCGGCCGCCCTCTTCTCGCGTACCCTCCGCGAATCCCTCTTCGGCGTCGGCCGCCGCTTCGTCGCCGAGCGCGGCTGGTGCGTATATATACCGTATACCGTAGTACCCCCCCCCGTTCTTCTCGCCTGAATTGGAAATTCCCACGCATGTGCAGGCTCCTCGCTGCCCTGTTCGTGAACGCCCCGGTGAGCGCCCCCTCGAGCTCGTCATTCAGCTCGCTCCCTTAGAGCTTGATCATCGGATAGCGCTTCACCCCCGCGGCCGGGCCCCACGCCCCTCCGCTCGCCCGCCGGCGCCTGAAGCCTCTCCCCGCAGATCTTCCCCTTCATGGTCCTGATCAAGCCCAACAAGATCTTCAGCAGCGCCTACCCCGAGGCCTACCCCTAGCTATAGGGTTCGCTTCGCTCCACTTCGTTTCACGATCAGCAGCTCGCACCGATATTCAACTCTATAGCTCGAGCTCAACTCTGACTCGATGGCACGGATTTTGATCGCGAGGTAATCGTGCCTGTAGCATGGCAGCATGCGCGGCTAGATCTAGATGAACGGCGGTCGCGGCAGCCGGCTGAAGGGGGCCGTCAGGAGGGGGGGGGGGGGGGGGGGGGGGGGGGGGGGGCGGGGGCTGGCTACGTCGACCCTACCCCTACGCCGGCGGCTCCAGGCCTAGCTATAGGTCTAGGCATTCCACTGGGCCAGCCGGGAGCTCGCAGAGAGTTATGTATATCAAAACTTGAAAGTAACAATTAAAGCATGCGCAGCGCGGAAGCGCCAGCGCGGCGCGCAAGCTTAAGGAAGCATGCGCGTGCACGCGATCGAACGAACGCTGCTCCGAGTCTAACTTAGTAAGAGTTTCGCGGTCGAGGTCCGACGGCCTATAGCTAGATCTAACGGTCTAGAATTCGGGCGCTATTAAATATTGCCAAGTTGAATTAATCGCGATCGGGATCCGCAGCATGCGCAGGACTCAGGGCCTGGCCATGGGGCGCGAAGCCACTCCGGGTACGAGGCCTAGGCGAGGGAGGCCAAGCCGCCGATCATGAGCTTAAGGCGGCACTGGAAGCCGAGGTGCGGCGGAGCTAGAAGCGCACGCGCGTGCGTGTGCAGGGCTGTCC
>QPMI01000692.1:0-128203 GCA_004431415.1 Cyanophora paradoxa
GACTGCGGGGCGGACCCTTGGAGTCCACGATAGGGTTCGCTTACCCCCGCGTAGATTATTATGGCCGGGGCCGGCATCACGGCCGCCGGCGGGCTCATCTACCCCTGCCTCGACTTCGCAAAGCCACAAGTCGTCTTCTTCTCTGGCCTGTGGACAGTCGGTCCGCTGCACCCGCTCTAAAAATAGATGCGATCCAAAAAATAGATCGCGTCTCGCTGAGTAGTGTACCCCGGCCCAGACGTCGCGCTGCGGGGGGCGTACATGGCTTCGGGGAAGGCGCAGCTCGCGTTCGTCGCGACCGCCACAGTCCTCATATGGACCGTCTGTGCGTCGTACCCCCGTTCCGTTTCCCCCCCCCCCCCTCCGGTGTACTTAACGAACTCCGTTCGCAGTCCCGCCGACTGGGGCATGCGAGTCCGCGGCCGACTACTTTGCGAATCTGATGTGTGCACGCGCCCTGCCCCGGCTGCTCCGCCCGCAGCGGAAGCGGAAACCGCGCCCCTTCCGCCCCCGCAGGATCGCCGGCTGCGTACTCCCCCTCTCCTTCCTCTCGGTCCGGGTGCGCGCGAGCCCAACCCCGCGATTGCGCCGTACCCCTCCTCTGCCCAACCCCCCGCCCCCCTTGAACTCCCCCCGCCCCCCAAACAAACAGGAGACGGAAGTCCGGCGGCGCTCCGATTTCGCCCGCGTCCGCTCCCTCCGCTCCGAGGTTCGTCGTACCCCCAAGACCCCCTTCTTTCCTTCTTAAGCTTCTGTCTTCTTCCTTTTTTCCAGCTCCAGTGGGCGCGGGTGGAGGGGGACGGCCTCAGGGAGCACAACGAGCGGCTCCGCGAGCAGCTCGCCGCCCTCCAGCGTACGCCCCTCCGCTTCCCCCCCCCCGCTCCTTCCCCCCCCCCGCATTCCCGGAGCGAGCGGCTCGCCGCCGTCCTCCTCCTCCTCTCCTCCGCCTCCTAGGGGGCAGCCTGCTCACGTCTCTTTTTCTTCTTCTTCTTCCCCCCCGCCGCCCGCCGCCCTCCGTCTTCTTCGAATTCCCGCCTCCAGCCTCCTCGCTTCTAACTTCCTCCCTTGCTCCCCTTCCTTGCCTCCTGAACGGCCCTCTCTCGTCTCCTCTTCTTCCTCGCCCCCTTCCCGGCTGGCTGCCCCGCGCCCGACCCCCGGGATCAGCCGGGGCAGCCCCCCCCCCACGGGTCCGCCCCCCCCCGGGGGACCCCCTGGCTGGGATCGGGGGGGGTCCCGTCGCCCTCCGGGGCCCGCCCCGCGCCTCGGCCCCGGCCCCCCTCCTAAGCTCTCCGCCTCCTAGACCTCCTCAACCGTCCCCCCGAACATCCCCCTCACTTCTCTCCTTCCCCTTCCTTCTCGCAGGCGAGAAGATGGGGGCCGACATCGACCTCGAGACGCCCCTCGCGAAGACGCTGCGCGCCCTCGACCAGCTCCGCTCCGACCCCCGTGCGCCCCGCGTACCCCCCCGGCCCGCGCATCTGATGCATCGTTTATTCGGCTCTTCACGCTCAAATTTTAGCATCATCGTTAGCTATAGCCCTTGGCTCTCTTAGCTAACAATCTTCAACCTCTCGACCTTCGACCCCGCTCCCCTATCAAGCTCACGCTTGGCTCGCCTGTAAGCTGCTGACCTATTCCCCCTGCCTTGGGGCGTGCGCAGGCCTGCGGGGGTTCGAGTGGGCGGGGCACGTGCTGGACTCGGCCATCACCACCCTCCTCGCCTCCAAGTCCATGTGCGCCAAGTCTAGAGCTAAGCTTAACTTGAGGGCCGCTTAGAAGCTCAAGAGCTTAGGAGCTTAGGGGCTGGGAGCAGCGTGTCTTCTCCTGTGTGAGGGAGGGAGCTGGGAGGGCGCTGGGAGCTCTAGCTTAAGCTTAATAGAGCTAATTTTAAGCTTAAGGCCGCTTATGCGACCAAAGCGAGCTGGAGCTTAGAAGAGGGGCGAGGCCCCTCCCCTCCCTCCCTCCCTCCCCTCCCTCCCTCCCCTCCCCTCCTCCTCCCCTCCCTCCCCTCCCTCCCTCCCTCCCCTCCCTCCCCTCCCTCCCTCCCTCCTCCCCTCCCTCCCCTCCCCTCCTTCCCCTCCTCCCTCCCTCCCTCATCTGACTCTCCCCGCCTCTGACCCCTTCCTCGCTCCCCCCTGCAGCCTGGTGCCGGACCTGGTGGGGCAGGTCCGTGCCCGCGAGCGCCCCCCGCCGCCCTCCTCTTTCTGAACCAATCTTCCTTTCTCTCAAGAACCTTTCTGAACCTTTTTCTCTTTCTGGGCAGGTGCGGGAGGGCAAGCTGGCCCTCGACGCCGACGTCTCCCGCTGGCTCTTCGAGGAGGTGAGAGGAGATTCGATATATAGATCTTCAACTCTAGCTCTATGTCCACGATTAGATCCTAGCTCCCGCTGGCTCTTCGAGGTGCTGCGATAAGGCCACAATTGGATCCCAGCTCTAGTTCTAGAGGCCCGTCTCCCGCTGGCTCTTCGAGGAGGTGCGATGGGATAAGATCCGATCTCATCTCAGATTAGATCCATGGCCACGATTAGATCCCAGCTTTAGATTCGATAGATCTTCAACTCTAGCTCTAGCTTGCTCTGAGCTGGGACCCGGCGGCCCTAGAGTTCCGGTACATAGCTCTGGCCCAAGCTCAAAGTAGCTAGATCAATCTCTAGAGTGCGCTAAAATCCGGCGGCTCTAGATCTCCGATAGCTAGCTCTGGCGAGGAGGTGCGCTCAGATTCGATAGATCTGCAACTCTAGCTCTAACTAGATTCTAGATTCTAGATTCTAATCTGCTCTGGATAGCTAGATTCTAGGTCTGCTCCCGCTGGCTCTTAAGCTTCGAGGAGTTGCGATCAGCCTGGCAGATTCGATCCCATCCGATATCATCTAGCTCTAGCTTAGATCCCAGATCCTCCGATCCGTCCGATCGGCTAGGCCCAAGCTATAGTATCCGAAATTGTGACCTTGGCTGGGTACTCACTGGCGGCCCGGCTCGCAATCGCAGGTGGCGCCTGCCCAGCGGCCCAAGGACGGACCCCCTTCGTCCCGCCTCCAGCCCTTCTCCCCGGTCCCGCCGCCCGCCCCGTGCGCCGCCCCCCCCCCCCCCCCTCCCCCCCCCCGGCCCTCCGTCCATCCATCCATCCCGATCCGCCCCTAACGTTCTTCCTTGCCGCAGCGGCTCGGCCCCCAGCTCGCCCTCCCAGGGCCCCCTCGTACCCCCCGCCGGCCGCTCCCCGCCCGTGCTTCTCACCCTCAGCCCCGAGGTCTTTCTTCTTCTTTTTCGCCTTTTCTTTCCTTTTTCATCTCTTTTTTTTCCGCGCGCAGGGCGATCAACCCGCCACCCCCGAGCGGGTACCCCTGCCCCTTCTGGACGGGTACCTGTCCGAGGCCCGCCGTCTCGCCCCCCGCCTCACCCTTTGGGACGAGTTCGACATCCGCGAGGCGCGTACCCCCCTCAACGCCCCCCCCCTTCTAATCCCTCTACCCCCTTAGGTCGAGCGCCTCTCGGGGGGGCGGCCCCTCGTCGCGATCGGCCTGGCCGCAATCGAGGCGCGTACCCCCCGCCCCACCCCGAAGCGTACCCCTGACGCGCTCGTTCCCCCCTAGGGCCTGGGCCTGGCCTCGCGGCTCCCGATCGACCTACCCCGCCTGACGGCCTTTCTCGAGGCCGTCGAGGCGGGGTACAAGGCCCTCCCGTACCACAAGTTCGCTCCTTATGTTCCTTACGCATCCTCCTCCTCCCTCCTCGCTCCTTACGCCCCCTACTCCTCCTCAGCCGGACGCACGCGGCGGACGTGTGCCAGTCGATGGCGGTCGTGCTGCTGCGGGGCGGCCTCGCCTCGCGCCTCTCCGACATCGAGCAGGTCCGTTGTCACAGGCGAAGGGACGATATCTAGAGATGTAAGAGGTGGAGGATTAGAATAAGGATCTAAGCTCGCCGACCCAAGAAGAGCTAAGATAAGGGATCTGACCTGACCTGATCTGACCTCTTACCTCTTTTCCCCCCCTCTTTAACGCCCGGCAGCTCGCCGCCTTTCTGGCGTGCGTCGTCCACGGTGCGACCCGATGAGCTTTTAGAGGGCTTCGGTGGCTATAATTAGATAAACCGGAGGGACCTGGGATTAGCCCTCCAAGCTTCGCTCTTGATGGGCTCTCCGATGAGCTTTGAAAGAGCTTTAATTTGGTGGTCAGATGAACCTTGGGGGGCCTGGGTTGGCTATCTAAGCTCGGCTCTTGATGAGCTCTAGAGTGCGCTGCGGCCGGCGCCTCTGCCTCCTTCCGCCCCTCACACCGCCAATTCGGTGGTTAGAGAGCTTTGAGAGAGAGAGAGCATTGCTTGCTAGATAAGCTCTGGAAGAGCTTTGATTTGGTGGTAGACGAGCTCTTGTGGTGGTTGGTTAGGCCGCCGGCTAACGAGCTCTGAGAGGGCTTCGGTGGCCATAATTAGATGAGCCGTGGGGACCTGGATTAGCTGTAGCCTAGATGAAGCCTAGAAGAGCGCTAGATTGCGCTGTAGCCGGCGCCCCTGCCCCCCTTGCCCCCTCGCTCGCACCCGATTCACCCGGCTCCCGGGGTACAGACTTCGAGCACCCGGGGTTCAACAACAACTACCTGGTCAACACGGGGGACCCCCTCGCCGTCCTCTACAACGACAGGTGGGCGTACCCCCCCCCTTCCCCCTCCACCCCCAGGAGACCCCTCCTAAAGAGAGCCCGCTCAGGAGCCCGCTGGAGTCGCACCACGTCGCGGGTTCGGATCCCCGCGCTTCCCCTTCCCTCTTCCGACCCGTACCCCCTAAACCTTCGTTCGCAGCGAGCTGGCGGGCGCTGCGGGAGCCCCGGTACAACTTCTTGGAGGGCCTACCCCGGTCCGACCTGAAGGACCTCCGCAAGACCGTCATCGACATGGTACCCCCCTCCCCTAAACTTCCCCCCCTTACTTCCTCCCCCCTCCTCTCCCGCTGGGGCGTCCCTCCGCTCCGCCCCTCCTGCTGTCTGCTGCCTATCCCATCTGAATTTGATCTTGCCCTGAACACCCCTCCTGCCCTGTCCCGACTCTGTACCCCCCGCAGGTCCTCGCGACGGACATGAGCCAGCACTTCGAGATCCTCGGAGCCTTCAAGAAGCGCGCCGGTACCCGCCCCCCGATCCCTCCCTCCCCGGGCGCCGGGGTACAGCTTTGGGTGACGTCGGCCTGGGCTCGCGCGGCCAGCGGCGGGATTCCTCCCCCCCGGAGCCGAGCCCCCGATCATCCCCCCCGCTTCCTTCGTCGTCGCGTCCGGCCCCGGGTCCCGCCGCGCCTCGGTACCCCCCTTTCCTCTCTCTAGAAATCACGCGCTCTAAATTTAGCCAAACCCGCGCAGCGCGCGGACTCGATCAGCCGCGTACACCCGCAGCCGACCCTCAAGACCGTCGCCGAGGCGGGGGGCGAGGACGGCCTTGCTGGCTCCCTCTCCCGCCCCGTCTCCGCCGCGAGCCTCACGACTCAGCGCCTGAGCGCCGGCCCCGGCGCCGGCGCCCTCGGAACGGCGCGGCGCCACGGGCCCACCCCGCCCAAAACGGCGGCGCCCCAGGCCCCGGGGATGGGGACCGGTATCTTCTCGCCTGGCGTCTCCTCGCACGCGCTGGTACCCCTGCCGCTCCTTCCCCCCTCTGAATCCCTTCAGGCCGACGACCGGTGCGCGGAGTACCCCTGCCATCTTCCTCCCCCCCCCCCTTCGAAATTCAAATGACGCCCCCTGCAGGCGTCTAATCCTCTCCATGGCGATCAAGGTACCCCCCACCTTACCCTACACCACCCCGCCTCGTCTAATCCTGTACCCGCAGGCCTGCGACATCGGGCACGGCGCCAAGCGGCTCGATCTCCACGTCGATTGGTCCCGCCGCGTCTCCGCCGAGTTCTACAACCAGGTACCCCCCTCCAACTCATTTCCCCCACCCGTTCTCAACTTCCCCCCCCCCCCTACAGGGCGACCAGGAGCGGGCCCAGGGACTCGAGGTATCCCCCCTCATGGACCGGAACTCGGCGAACCTCCCCCGCAGCCAGATCGGTACCCCCCTCTGATCGATTCGTCGATCCTCGTCGCCCCAGTACGCTGACCGGGGTACAGGTTTCTTCGACTTCATATGCCTCCCGAGCTACGAGGCGCTGGTGGGGGTACTCCCCGCTCTCCGCGAGACCTTCCTGGGGAGCGCCCGCCGCAACTACGCGCACTGGCAGGAGCTGGCGGCCGCGGCGGCCGCCGGGCTCTCCCCCACCCCCTAGCCCGTTCCGTGGCCTCCCCTCTTTCTCTCTTTCTCGTACCCCCTTCGCCTCTTCTTCCCCAACTTCGTTCCCTGGCCTCGCCCGCCTTTACACGGCTCAGTTCCACAGTGGTCGCTGTCATGTTGCGACGATCGCTTTTCCCAGCAGTCTCTTTACTAAGTGACTTCAGTGTTCTGTATCTGTCTGTATTAGAATCCTCTCATGTAGAATTAGATTAGATGATCCGTGATGTTTCGTTCGTCAAGCTCCGCGGCCGCTGGCCTAGGGCCTTGTACAGACCTATATATCACGAACTCGCGTTACCGCGATGCTGATGCCACCCTTTCAAGTTACTGTTGATTTCAGGACGAGATTTCAAAACAGTTTAGGAGCGCGCTCGGTGTTCATGAGGTAGCTGAGCTCGCGGTAGCTCGTCTTTATATGTATGCAAAGGTGTGTAAATTAAATTCAGACAGATCCAGATCTAGATCCGATGATCTCTAACTACATAGCCCTGCCACGGTGTCATGATGATCCGCCTCCAAGCTCCACTCTAGTACTGCCAGGCTGTTCGCCGTCCATAAGTGCACGCATTTTAATTTCATATATATAGTTATAACCGTTTTGAACGAGCTCTAGCCATAGCTAAGAATTCGAAGAGGGCTATAGCCTCAGGGCCTGCTCATGATCACGGGCGCGGCCTAGGCCCCGGGGCCGGGCGCGGCCTCCTAATCCTATAGCTATGGGGCCTGGCCTGATCCTAATCCTCTGGGGCCTAATCCTATCGATATCGCGGCATCCTTATCCTAATCCTAACCCTAATCCTAAGATCTGAGGGTCACGGGCCTGGTCACGGGCCGGCGCCGGGCGCGGCCTCCGGATCCTCCGGATCCCGGGCCTAGCCTGGGCTCGAAGGCGCCCCCAGGCCCGGGCCCGGGCCTCCCCCGAGATTTCAAAACAGGACGACATAGGCCTGAGGCCTGAGGTCTAGATCTAGATAACGAACGACAGGTCGAGATTTCGAATTCGAATTCAGACAGGCCTGAGGTCTAGATAATTGACAAAGAGGGCTCCCGCGGCTGTGCCTGGCCTAGCTAGCCTGTGCTCGTCCCCGGGCCCGGGCCTCCCCCTTCGAATTAAAATAATATTCCGATTTCGAGTCCGCCGGCGCCTCTCCGGACCCAGACCCGACCCCGCGCGCCTCCGCGCCGCCGGTGCGGGCGGCCTTCATTGACTACCGATGACTACTTCATTACAACAATTTCAATTATACGTATACTACAAATTGGGTACTAGCTAAGAGGGCTCCCGTGTCTGACCGCAGGCCTCGTCGCCTCCTCCGCGGCCTGGGCTCGAACCCTCCCCCCTCGAGCTCCTTTCCGACCTCGCGTCAGCGTTGACGTCACGGTCCGCCGTCGCCTCTCCGGACCCGGCCGCGGACCCGACCCCGCGCGCCTCCGCACGGGCGGCCTCGGTCGCCGCGCGGCGCGCCCGGAAGAACGCCCGCATGAGCTCCGCCGAGTCTTCGGCGAGTACCCCCCGCGTGCTCCTGAGGCTGGGGTGCATGGGGTGCGGCGGCCCGGCCTCGAGAAGGTGTACCCAGGATCCCATGGCGCCGTGCCTAAGGTCCGGCGCCCCGTAGACCACGCGCCCGACGCGGGCGAGGAGCATGGCGCCCAGGCACATGCTGCAGGGCTCCAGAGTGCAGTAGAGGGTCGTACCCTCCAGCCGCCAGTTCTCCACGGCCCGCGACTACGCCGTCATGAACAGGTAATCGGATCAAATCGAGGCAGACGCCCGCACCGCGGATCGAATCGCGAGGATCTCCGCGTGCGCCGTCGCGTCACGCAGGCCCTCCACTTCGTTCGCGCCCTCCGCGACCACCTCCCCGTCCCGCACGACGACGGCCCCGATCGGAACCTCGCCCCGCGCGGCCGCCTCCCGCGCGAGCCGCAGCGCGCGGCGCATGAACTCCTCGTCCTGAGGCTCCGCAGGCACCTCCTCGTGCGGCTTCGGCGGCTCGGGCGTCTCCCGCCTCCTCCGCACCCGAGCGACGATCGGGTCTGCAGTCGACGCAGCGCGTGCCGCCCCTGAGGCGCGCGGGTCAGCGATGCGCACGCGATCGTTAGCTAAGACGAGGGAACTGCTCACCGCGCCACACTTGCACGCGCAGGGCCCGCGGCGTGCCGAGCCAGGAAGCGGTGTGCAGCCGGCGCGGGCTGGGCGGCACCCGCACCGCCGAGCAGGCTGCCGCTGAGGTCCTCATCGAACGGGGCCGGGCCGCGAGGCCCGCTGGCCGCCTCAGGGCGAACGCCAACCCCACGAAGGCGCGCATCGTCGGCTGTACCCCACCCGACCAAAGCAGTCGGAAGCACTCGGAAGCAGCTTCATGGGGGCCTTCTCGATGAACCCCACAAGCATCCGCGTGAACAGGCTAACTAATGAAGACAATGACGGGCCCGATGCAGTGGGCCCGCGCGACCTCATCCTCACGCACGCTGCTCTGGAGTCCGAGGTCGAGAAGTGCGCTCCCGCCGCTGTGCTCCGGCGTCTGTGACCTCAGCTTAGCGCTCCTGTGCCGCTGTATAGCCCGCCAACGCGCTGCGCCGCAGGTTCCTTGAGGAGGAGAGCTGGAACGAGATCCAGGACATTGCAAGGACGGTGCACGCGCCCGGGCGAGCTGAAAGGCCGCTAAGATCAGCCTCTCACGCCTCCCGCCGCTGCAGTTCGACGACGAGGACAAGTTTGAGAAGGACAAGATGCTAGGGTGCTTTACGGCCTCCGCCGCGCGGCGCGGCGCGCGCCAACGCCGCGTACAGGCAAGTAAAGGACTTCAGCGGTGCAATAGACCAGCTGGAGGAGCAGGCGAGTCGATTAAACGAGGAGCTCGACCTGGCGGCGAACGAGGCGGAGGACGCGGAGAAGGAGAAGCTGGCGGAAGGCGCGCGCACGCGCCGCAGCAGGCGCCGCGCGCGCTCAAGGGCTCACGCGAGCGAGCGAGCGCCGCGCAGAAGTGTCGAAGGTGGTGCTGGAGGAAGAGGCGAAGGCGGAGCGTGAGGTGGAAGAGTTCAGCGCAGCGAGTGCGCGCACGCACGCGCCGCCGCGCCCCTTCCTTACTTTTCCGCGCTCGCCGCTTATGTCTACGCAGCGGTCTCAGCGGTAGAGCGCCTGAGGAGAGAGAACGAGATCCTCCGGAAGTGCCTGGGCCGGACCGCGGGGGGGACGGGGACGGGGCGGCCGGCGGTCAGCGGCGCGGGCGTCTCGTTCCAGGAGTACGTGTCGGCGGTGAAGGCGGCCGGCGGCGGCGGCGGCTCGGGCGTTGCCTTCGGAGTCACTAGCGGGGCGGGCGTCGCCAGCAAGCGGTAGCTATAGTTAGCCACCGGGTGGCCTAGCTGGGTTTCGGTCGACGTGTTGTTGCTTCTTGTACATTACACATATTTCAAGCTAGGATTCGGAGCCTTTGCAGAAGTACACTTCTGGGGCTTAGGTAGAAGCGCGGACCCGCTTCTCTGGCCGCCCCTCCACGATCCGGTGGAGGGGTATACCGTTCTCCTCCGCGAAGCCGCGGATCGCTCCCTTCAGCGGAAGGTTCCTAGCGTGCACGGAAATCTGAAGCACCGTCTCGCCCCCTTCGTCCTGCGAGGGGGGATGAGATCTAGATCCATATGAGCGGAGGAAAACTCCATGGGGGTACGGACCTCGAGCCAGAGGTCGGCGCCGGCGTCGAGGAGGGCCCGGACCGCCTCCGGGGTACACTCGCGGGCCGCGAAGTGCAGGAGGAACTCGGTACCCCCCCGGCCCCAGACCGCCTCCTCCAGGAAGGCGCGGCGTACCCCCAGGCCCTCCAGCTGGTCCCCGTCGAGGCCGAGGAACTCTGCGACGGGTTAAGGAGAAAGGGCGTAGGGGGGTACATATACAGGTGCGGGGCCGCCAAGGGGGGCACGTCGACGCACCAACGGCGTAGGCAGCGATAAGGGAGCGCCCGCGGCGGGCCTCTTCGCGCTGGAGCTTCCGCTGCCGCCTCGCCTGTTCGCTGAAGTAAAATGCTTTCTTCGGGTCCGATTGAGCGCTGACCCTCTCCCGCTCCTCCTCTTCCCCATCGTTGCGCTCCTCCTCCTCCGCCGCCGCCGCCGCCGCTTCGAGCAGCTGGAGTGGGGTACGGCCCGCGGCGTCCTTCTCTGCCAGGAGGTCGAGCCCCGCGCGGGCCGCCGCCTCCAGCAGCGCCCGCGCGCCCTCCAAGAAGCCCCTCCCGCAGGCGACGTGGAGCGCGGTCGCGCCCTCCGTGTCCTGCGCATCGTTGTTTAGAGTAGCGCCGGGGGGGGGGGGGGGGGGGGGGGGGGGGAGGGGGGGGGGTTCGCGCCTTGTAGAGCGGGTTGGCGCCGATATCGAGCAGGGCCCCGACGAGCCGAGGCGAGCGCTCGACGGCGATGGCGAGCGGCGAGCGGCGCCCGCCCCGATCCGAGCGCAGCGGCTCGTTCGCAAGTGGCGCCAGCCGTTCGCCCCACTCGGACACAAGCTACGGCGAAAGCCGGAGTAAGGAAGGGAAAAAAAGAGGGGGGGCGGGGTCCGGAGAGGACCGTTCGCTTGCCTGCACGGCGGCTTCGGCGCGACCCCCGGTGGCGAACGCCGCTAAGGCGTGGAGAACGGTCGCCCCCAGACTAAAGCCGGGCAGGGCCCCCGGCAGAATACGGGTACCCTCTTCCCAAGCTTCCCGGAAGTAAGGGCACGTCTGAGGGGCGGTAGCGTGAGCCCGCGCGCGGGGCGGGGGGTAGGGGACTCGCCCACGGGTCCCTGTTTCCGTCCCCCGAAAGGCGGGCTAGGAGGGGTACGCCCAACTCCGCCACGAGGCGCCAGACCCCGTCCAAGTTGCGCTGCGGATCGCGTAGCTCTGCGCGTCGGCATCGGCATTTTTTTTTGAGGCGGAGAGGGAGGGTTACGCGCGCCTTGAAAAAGGAAGGGTACAGCGAGGCGGGGTAAATTGATTCGGCCCTCGAAGTGCTGCCGGAGGGCCCGGAGCGACGCCGCGTCCATACTAAGCTGCGCTGGGAGATTCGATCTCGTGGCGAAGAAATCAAGCTGGCGCCGGGGGTACGCGCGCGAACCAGATCGCCAAAGATCACAAGGCTGGGGCGGCCGTCGGCGGTGTGGCGCTGCCGCGAAGTCTGCCGTTCCGTGAGGGGGGAAGGAGTACACGGGGGGTACGGGGCGCGACGTAGAGGTCCCGGAGGACGGGAAGGCGGGCGACGAGACGCTGTAGCTCGTCCTGTGACGGATCCCAGTACCCCGTCACATCCAAACTTTCCAGGCGGGGGAAGCTGCGGGGCGGGGGTACCGGTCAGACGGGGAGGGGCGAGCGGGGGGAGGGGCTTGGAGGGGTAGAACGCGCTTAAGCCGCTTGAAGATCTCAAGCGGGTCGCAAATATCTGGGCGCTCGAGGTTGTCAATCTTTGGTACTTGGGTACACCTGTCCGCGGGTCCGGAGGGGGGTGTCAGCTCTCGTCCTTCGCGCTGTCGATATCAGGGGTCGCTCACCTGAGGTAGAGGCGCTCTAGGGGTGCCGAGCAGGCGCGGAGGAGGCGGCGGAGGGCGGGGAGGGGTACGGTGAGGCCGGAGAGGTCGAGGTGGCGGAGGCGGCGGAGGGAGAAGCGGGGGGGCAGGTCCTCCAGCGCTCCGAGGACTGCGACGCGGACGAGCCGGTCGCTATCGCGGTCCCGCGGCGAGAGAGGTGCGAGGGAGAGGTGCGTCAGATTTGGGCAGTGTTTGACAACGTCCAAAAGCGTGTGGCGGGCTCGGCCGGCCGCGGCCACTTGAATCCGGTAATCGACATCGCTTCTCGGCATCAGCGTCCGCAGCATGTACGGATCGAAGTCAACGTTGGCGTCGACGTTCCCGAGCCAGAGCCGCTGGATGCGGTCGCCGAAGCGCGCGCTCAGCCGCGCGACGTCCAGGATCGTGTCGCCGCGCCCCGCGCCCTGCGGGCGTGCGCGTAAGCGAGCACTGCACCGGTTCCCATCTCTGCAATTGGTGTCGACGTCGCTGCTATAGCTAGCCAGCCCGAGGCCGCACGACGATGCGAACACTCGCCCAGCCCGCACGCGCTGGCTCACGACCATCTCACCGGCGATCGGTCGCTAACAAAAACGGGCTCTTCGAAGAGCGTCGAGGACTCGCCGTACGCCAGCTCCTGGAAGCGGCGCCGAGCGGAAGCGAAGTTCCTAAGGACGTCCAACGTGCCGCTTGTCTCCGCCGCCGTTTTCATCAGTAGAAGCATCAGATCGTCTGAGGGCATCGCGAGCCTCAGTCGCAATCCGGCGAGGCGAACGCAGGAGACAGGGTCCAGCAGATCTAGCGTGCACGCCACGCACCAGACAGGCTCAAGATGGGCGCCGCGCTCTGCCCCGCCGCCATCGCCATCGCTGCTCAGCGGCTCACCGGCCTCGAGCAAGCTTGCAAGTTCTGGCCGTACCCCCCTGCAGAGCTGGCTGTCAGAGCGGCTGTCTGTGCGGCGGCCCGACGGCGCTATCCGGCTGACATTGCCTTAACCTTCGCTCACCTTACTAGTGCTGTAGCCGCCAGCTGCAGGCGCCGGCGCCATCGCTGAAACGCGGCGAGCTTGAGCTAGCGCTCGAGCTCGTGCGCAGATCTAGATTTCGACTTCCGAAGTTCTTCCTTTACTTCCGAAGTCCTTCCTT
The DNA here is from genome assembly GCA_004431415.1 of Cyanophora paradoxa. NCBI lineage: Eukaryota > Glaucocystophyceae > Cyanophorales > Cyanophoraceae > Cyanophora > Cyanophora paradoxa. Next base: position 12,921 of record QPMI01000692.1, read on the forward strand.
CCGACTTACGAATACATGGGGCTGGGCTTCTGCTGATATTTGACTTCTGCTGGGCTTCTGCTGACATTTGATCTCGATTTCTTCCTGTACATTACGCATACATTAAATCTAACAAGCGTCGGCCCGCGGCGGACGGCGCCAGCTGGAAGAGGGGCCTAGAAGAGGGGGCCGGCGCTGAGGCGGGCGTGGGCGATGCGCCCGAGCTGCTGCCGGGCGCGCGTCCAGAGCGCGCCGTTCGCGACGCCCACCGCGAGCTCGAAGGCCGCCTCGCCCTCGCGCTGCGCCTCGTCCAGCCTGCAGCGCGCGAGGAGGCGCCTGACGTGAGCTGAAGGATTCGAAGAGGCTAGTAAGGACGAGCTAATAAGGCTTATTCGAAGAGTTTGATGTGGGCTCGAGGCTCGATTTGAGAGAGGCTCGCTCGCTTCTCTAGGGGCGGCGCGGGCGGGCGCGCTTGTCTCTCTAAAGCCGGCGCGGGGGCGGGCGAGGGGCTTGACGCGAGCTCGAGGCTCTTCTCGAGTCGAGGGAGGCTCGCTCTTCTCTCCAGAGGCAGCTGCAGTGCGCACCTGTTGCACTTCATGCACGTGTCCGCGCAGAAGCCGTGCAGGGTCGCCCGCAGGTACAGGCGCGACTCGGGGCAGACCTGCGCGGGCCGGCCGCTTAGCCTACGGATACGCTGAAGCCGAGCTTCAGCCGTCAGCCTCTTAATCTTTCTTCCTCTTAATCGTAGCCTTAATCTTTATCTTCCTAAGCTAAAGCGGAGCTTTGGCTTCTTTATCTTTCGCGTTGGCCGCATGGCTTGGCTTAAAATTAGCCTAGAAAGAGGGGAGGTGGAGGCACGAACCGCGAGGGCCCAGGAGTACACGCGCCGCGCCGCCTCGTAGTCGCTCGCGCGGCAGAGGCCGTGCCCGGCGTCCTGTTTCGTCGTACCCGTACCCCTCAGAACCTTGAAACAGGGTTGCGGGGAGGGGTACTACCGCACCCGAAGCTGGACGGCGCGGGCGCGGGCGAGCGCGGAGTAGGGGGCGGCACCGCCGCAGTCGCGGGGGCAGACGGACGCGATGCGGGCGAGCGCCAGCAGCGCCGCGTCGCAGGGGGCTACCGCCACGTGGCCCACCTCGCCCCCCGGGTCCTGTACCCCGGCGTTCAGGTCCTTTCTTGTTGGGTGGAGGGGTACGGCGCGCGCACCCGCTCGGGGGGCAGGACGACGGGGGACGCCGTCAGGGCGGGTACCCAGTCGCTCGGGAAGGGGGGGTCCGAGTCGGGGGAAGACTCCGGGGTACGGCGGCGGGCGCTCGCGGGCGGAGGGAAGAAGGTAGGGCCCCGGGGCTTGCCCCACGCCGCCGCCGGGCTCTCATCGTACCCCCCCTCGTCGTCCTCCGCGCAGGGCCCCGCCGCAGCGTCCAGGAGGGCCTCCAGGAGGGGTACCGCCCCCGCGCCGGCGGCCGCGCGCGCCCCGTCCGAAGTTGCGCAGAGGTGCGCGATGCACTCGATGACGTACCCGGTTTGCTGCCGCCCCGCTTGAGCTCGGCAAGTAACCCATCAAAAAAGCGACGCCGTACCCTCCTGCGGCACTCGAGGGCGTCCAAAAGCTCCGCCTCGCCCGGCGCATGCCGCTCTTCGTCGTTTAGGTAGCGCCCCGCCTGGAGCGGGAGTGGGAACGGGCCCCCGGCGGACTCGAGCCCGGCGCACCTGTACGAACGTGTATACCCGGTCGTCGATCTCCTCCTCCAGCGCGCTGCGGACCGCGGGTGAGGGGGGTAAGGGGGCGAGAAGCGGGCGGGGGGGGGTACGGCGCACTCCTCGAGGCAGTTGGCGAGGGCGTCGAGGGGGTCGCCGTACCCCCCCGCCTCCCCCGCGCGCCGCAGCAGATCGTGCACCTCCACCTCCTCGGACGGCTCCAGCACCTGCCGGGGCCGCTCGCTCACTCGGGGGGTACAGCGATGCGGGGGCGGGGAGGGGGGTACAGGAACAGGAACCTTTGGGGAGCGGCCCGGGGGGGCGGAGAGGAGGCAGGCGAGGGCCTCGGCGGCGTGGAGGGGGGCGAGTGACTCGGGGAAGGCCCGGGGGGGGGCCCGCGTGGCCTGGCCGAGCAGCGCTCCTAGGAGCCCCGGGCGGCGTGCGAGGCGGGCGCGGGCGCCGGGCCGCGGCGCCGCGCGGCACGCGAGGGCGGCCAGCGCCACGGCGCCCGCCTCGTGGACGACTGCGGCGAAACTGCGGCCGCGGCCCGCCTCGCCCGAAGCGAACGAAGCGAACGAAGCGGCGCACCGGGGAGCGTACTTGGCGTCCCCCAGCCGCTCCTTGATGAGCCGGGGTACTGCGAACGCAGCCGCTTCAGAAGGCCTTCGAAGGGATAGGGGCGCGGGCGGCGGGCGCGGACCGCGGCCGCGTGCGCGGGGGAGGTCCCCGGCGGCCGAGGCGGCGTCCAGGTCAGCCAGGACGTGCTCGGGCCCGACGGAGAGCAGTTCCAGCAGCGCGGCGGCCAGCGCCCCGCCCGGGCCCTCCTCCTCGTCCTCGGACTCCTCGTACCCCTCCCAGGGCTCGCCGAGGGCGGGCAGGGCCAGGTCGGTGCGCAGAACGGCCGCCTGCGCGAGGAGCGCCGCCTCGTAGCGCCCGCGGAGCGACGCGTCCCGGAGCAGGGCCGCGAGCCGGGGCAGAAGCTCCGGGCAGCACCGCAGCTGCGCCGGGAAATTAGATGGACGCGGATGGGGACGGCGGGGCGCGTCCGCGCCTGCGCCGCGGCCAATGCGCGCGATGTGGAGCCCCCGCGGCGGTCCAAGAGCCCGCGGAGGACGGTGCAGGCGCGCGCCGCGACCGCCACGGAGTCTTCCCCCACGAGGCCGACGAGGGCGGGCACGAGGCCCGCGCGGATGAGTCCCTCCGCGAGGGAAGTGCAGCGCGGCGCCTTCTTGTACTCGGCGGCGGCCTCCTTCCAGCTCGGGGCGAAGGTGCGGCAGGTCGGGAGGTCGGGCTCGACGTCGCCCACGGAGTCCAGCGCGACCTCATCGTCCTCATGCTCCCGCGCAAGCGCCGCGTAGATGCTCGTCAGCGTCGTCTGCGCCCCCGCGGCGTCAGCGGAAGGGTTCGGCGAGTTCGTGCGGTTAGAGCGGGCGGGGCGCGCGCGAACCAGCTGCTCATGCTCCTCCAACGCGTTGAGAAACTGGACCTGGCGCACAAGGCAGGCCGCATCCATCCCCCCAATTCGAATTCCACGGCTGGCTGAAGTTTCACGCTACCCCTGACCTGCTCGCTCCCCCCTAGCAAGCTGCGCGCGACGAAGCTGCGTGATTCGAGCGTCGGCGCGCGATCCAGCTCAGCTAGCAGCACAGCAGGAGCCGCTCGATCTAGCCTAGGCCCGCCCGCCCTTCGCAAAGTATCTTGGCGCAATGGCGTCGGTGCTCGAGAGCGTGGACTGGGCGGCGGTTAGGGATGCGTTCGCGCCATCGGCACAGTACATGTGCTACTGGGCGACTTCGTTCTTCGCGCTCTGGGCTGCGGTGGGCAACCGACTCACTTTCGACGACAAGAACCGCATCATCTCGATCCTGCACGCCATCGTCGCGGTCGCCCTCTGCTTGGTCGAGCGGGTACAGGAGCCCGCTCTGAACGTCGGTGCGGGCGCCCGCGCGCCCGCCCGCCTCCCCGCCCGCATCTCCGCTGACCGGCCGCGCTCGTGCCGCGCCGCAGGGGCGCCAAGCACGCCATTCCAGCACATGATCCTCGAGATCTCGTTGGGGTACTTCGTTTATGACTTCATCGCGTGCTCCATCCACGGGGAGGTTCGCACCCGCCGCTCCGCGCCCCGCCCCAGCGCGCGTGCGCGCCCTAGCTGAGCGCCGACCCGATCCGCGCGCACCGCGCGCCACCTTAGGACTTTGCGATGACTTTCCATCACATCGGTAAGAGAGCGTGCGCGGCCGCCGCTGCCCGCCGCCGCCGCCCACGCTCCGCCGCCCGCAGTGACGAACCTCGGGCTGGCCTTCGGCGTCTGGCTCCGCCAGTCCGGCTCCGAGCTCACCGCCTGCCTCTTCATGATGGAGGCTAGCTTGAACCCCCCGCCCCGCCCCTCCAAGCGCAGCTGAGCTCGCCTCAGGTGACGAACCCGATGCTGCACCTGCGGACGATGCTGCGGGCGCACGGCATGAAGGACACGCCCGTCTACCAGCTCAACGAGAAGGTCTTCTTCATAACGTTCTTCTTCGCCCGGTGCGCCCGTACCCCTCGGCCGGTCGACCCCCACCCGACTCACCTGTATCCCTCCTCCCCCGCAGCATGGTCGTCGGCAGCTACTTGTGCTACGTCACGGGAATGTCCGACAAGTCCCACATCGCCGTCAAGATCGGCGGCTTCGGCATCTACTTCATCTCCATGTTCTGGTTCATCAAGGTGCCGTACCCCTCCCCCGGCTCGAGATTTCGTACGCGTACCCCCATCCTCACGCCCCGCGCGCAGATGCTGCAGACTGCAGCGCGGAAGGTCGCAGCCGCGAAGAGGCCGCGCGGCGAGGGCGCCCCCGCCTCGCGCAAGAAGGGAGAGTGAAGCTCGAGTTCCGGAGAATAATAGTTAGTGCCACCTAGCTGTAGGAAGGGTTCAGTTTGCTCATTTTGCTTTCGGCCGTCTTTGTTTGAAAGATTGCTTCTACACGGGTACCGGAATTTACAGGGCCGCCTCGGCCTCGAGGAGCTCATCCTCGGGGGGTACATCCTCGTGCGCGGCGGGGGGGTACGGGGCCGCGCCGCGGGCGGGCCGGCGGCGGCGGGCCGGCGAGCCGGCGGTCTCGCTGGAGCTCGAGGCGTCGTACGAGGAATCGGTGTACCCCCCGTGGGTGGGGGGCGAAGAGGCCTCGTGCTGGGCGGCGGCGGGGGAGGGCGGGTCGCTTTGGACTGGCCCCCCGGGGGCGGGCGAGGGTACGGCGGCGACGGGGATGGGGGGCGAGTAGGAGGAGGCGTGGGCGCGGGGTCCGTGCCGGCCGCCGCCGCCGCCGCCGCCGCCGCGGGCGGCCAGGGGCGCCGGCCGGGGCGGGGTGGCCTCCTCCTCCCGCCCGCTCTCGTCCGGCGAAGACGGCGCGCGCCCGCGCACGGCCGAGGGCGCCTGCGGCCGCTCCGCCCCGCGCTCCCCGCGGAAGCTGAGGTTGTGGTGGTGGTGCCGGGGCGGGAGCCTCTCCACCTCGTAGAGGAGCAGGCCCGAGCCGGCGCCGGCGGTGACGAGGCGGGAGCCGTCTCGCGAGAACGCGACGCGGGAGACTGTACCCGGGTGCCCCACGAACGCCTGGCGCGGGCAGGGCGCCGCCGGCGTTCGGGAGAGCGCGTAGGGCCAGAGCCGAACCATGCTATGTCTCCCTTAGCGGGCGAGCGGGGAGGAGTGGGCGGGAGGGGGGCACCGGTCCGAGCCGCCCGTGGCGATGAGGCGCCGGTCGGGGCTAATGGCGAGAGCGTCGCAGCCGGCCGAGTGGATGCGATGCGCCTCGGAGAGCAGCGACCTGGGGGAGGAGAAGGGACCTCAGGGGGGTAAGGCGAGGGACGGGGAGAGGCGGGTGTACCCCGTGCGGCAGTTGAAGCGCTGGAGGCGCATGTCGAGCGTCACGGCGACGATTTCCTGCGGGAAAGGAGGCGGGGTACGATCGGCGGGGTGCTCTCGAAGGCGGGTACTGGATTCCTGTACGGACCTGGCCGCAGGGGGAGAATGCGATGCGCCCGAATCCGAAGTCCGGGACGGGGGGCGGGGCGACGGGCGGGGGGGACAGCATCGCCGGGGGGGTAGGGGAGGCGCCCGCGGGGCGGCGGCCGGGGCGGGCGCGGCGGCGCGGCGGCCGCCCCCCGAAGCCGGGTGGGAGTACTCGATTCTCAGAACCTCCGAAAGGCTCTTCGCATCGAAAACAACAATGCAAGTCGCCTCCGGTCCCACGCACGCGAACTGGGTGCTGGGGGGTACTCAGAAATGAGAGATGGGGGGTGGAACGGCCGGGGGTACGGCTGGGGCTCGGACCTGTCGGGGGATACGGCGATAGAGACGACGGCGGTCGGGCGCATGGAGGCGAGCATCTTGACGGGCCGGTGGAGCAGCGTCGGGTCGTACGCGCAGACGTTCCCGTCCTGGGGAGTACGACCTCAACGCGGGACGGGGTACGCCGCGGTTCGGGTATTTGGGGGGGTTCGGACCTCGGAGGAGGAGTAGAGCCGCTCGCCGTCGGGGGTGTACGCCACCTGCATGACGGGGCCCTTGTGCTGCTTGAACTCCTGCGGCGAAACGTGAGCTTGCACAGGGGTACGTCGTTTAAGGGGGGGGGGGGTTGGAGCCGGAGCGCGCCTGGAGCACGCCGGTGTTCGCGACGTCGAGGATGCGGACCGCCCCGGACTCGAACCCGACGGCGAGCAGGTGCACGCGGGGGTGGTACGCCGCGCAGCGCGGGATGTCCCCGGGGCAGTCGAACTCGTACAGCTGGAGGGTACAGCGTTCGGCGGAAGAAAAGAGGGGGTACGGGATTCCGAACCTGCTCGCCGGCGTCCGCGGACCAGACGCGAATGGTTCCGTCCGCTGATACCGTCGCAAACTGCCGTCCGGGGTACGCAAGTGAGCGGGGCGCTATTTTTAGAAGAGGGAGAAGGGCTCGGGCGGGCGCGCCTCATTACGGGTCGGGTTGGGGTCTACAGCGATGTCGTGGATCGAATCCACGTGGGACCGCAAAACGGTCTTCGAAATTCAGAGACGGGGGTACGTGAGAACGGGCGAGTGGGCGGGAAGGGGCGGAAGCGTACCCGGTATTCGTGGGTGGGTACGTCGAGGATTCCGAGCGCGCCGTTCTCGCAGCCGACGGCGATGCGGAGGCAGTCGGGGGACGCGCTCACCGACGTCACGGGGCCTGCCGGGGGGTACGGGGTCAAAAGGAGCGCCCTGGCGAAAGGAAGGGAGGGGGAAATGGGCTCGAAAGCGAATTCGCGTACCCTCGTGCTCGGCCTCCATGAGCGAATCGGAGAAATCGAGTGGCCAGACGCGCAGGAACTTGTCGTCGGACGCTGTACCCCCCAAAACACGTGAGCGGGATGCTCGAGCTCGGAAAGGGGCGCCGCGCGGGTTCGAACCGGTGACACAGAAGCCGTCGTTCACAGAGAGGCCGTTGATAGCACCGTCGTGCAGCCGGAAGACGCATTCAAGGGACCGAGAGGCGTAGTTGATCTGTCGGGGAAAGGGGCGATGAGGGGGGGCAGAGCTGGGGGCCTGGCGGGGGTACCTGGTAGACGCATCCGTCGTCCGTGCACGCGAACATGCGCCGGTCGTCCACGTTCAGGGCGCGGTACCCTCCCTCGAAGCCGACGTCGAGGAAGTTGCGGCCGGGGCCGTGGGGCCCGAGGGGTATGCCCATGTCCCGGAGCTTGCCCTCCTTGAGGCGGTACACGCGAACGTTCTCCCGCCCGCACGTGACGATCCGCTGGTCCTCGAAGGGAGAGAATAGGACCCGCCGGATGTCGAAGGGGCTGACGTGCCGAGCCACCAGCCGCGGGTCGCCTGCGGGGCGCGTTCGGATCGCGAGGGGGGTACGCCGTGCGCGACTGGGGGTACGGTACGGACCGCCGTCGGGTACGTCGAGAAGGTCCCAGAGCGTGAGGACGGGCCGGGCTGGGGGCGCGCAGTCGGATTTGATCGGGCGGAGCTTAAGATTTGATCGCACCCTGATGGTCGCGGCCTCCGAATGCGAGGAAGCGACCCTCGAGGGACCAGTCGACGGTCCAGGCGGCGGTCGCCCGCGGATTGAACAGCGCCACGCTCCGCATCGTCGCAAGGTTCCACACGCGCACCTGCGCGATGCGGGCGGCTGAGCTGGACGGCGCGGGGGAACCCGGGGCGGGAACGGGCGCGCCAGCGGGTGCTTCCCCTCCTGGATGGTAGCGAGCAGCTCGCCGCGCGGCTGCAGAGCCATCGCGGCGATGGGCGCCGTGTGCCCCGCGAGGAACTGCTGCGGGCCGCAGCCGCCGCCGCCGCCCCGCGGGGCTCGCACGGCCTCCTCCCGCGGCGACACGTCCATCACGACGACGGTCGACGCGCACGAGAAGATGAGGCGCCGCCCGTCGGGCGTCCACAGCACGTTCCGCGGCGTCTCGCCCGCGAAGCCGAGCAGCTGCACTCCCGCGGTTAGCTGGCGCGGCGGCGTTGGCGCCTGCTGCGCTGCACACGCAGCACACCTTCCCTAGAGCGAGGAGAGGAGATGGCTCCGCCAGGCGCTGCGCCACGGCCGGATCCTGCGACGGGATCCCCGCCTCGCTGAGCGTCTCGCTCATGGACTCCTCGTGGATGAACGGCGGAGGCGGCTCATGCGAGCCGTGCCAAGACGCTGAAGCTAGAAGGGGCGAGCTGATATGGACCGTCTCGAGGCTTGGCGGCTCCTCCTGGCGCTGAGCGGGGACGCCGAACCGCTGATCTGCGAATTCAAATTTGAGAGAGCGCGGGCGTGTTTAAAGCGGCCCAGAAGCACCATCGTCACTGCAGTGAAGCCGGGACATGCCCCGCAACACGCGGTGCGCGATGTCCTCTGCGCGTTCCATGTTGCCGGCTACCCCCCTATCGCCGGGTACAGTGATTCCTCCAATTTTCGCAAATTTCAGGATTTCCGTGGGAAATGAAAGCTCAATGCGTTCACAGTTACGTATACGTTCACTCGTTCACGTGCGCGCATCAAGCGTACATATACGTATACGCGGCTCATGCCGCAGTGCGCATGCTATGATGATGCGCATGCAGCGCATCCGATCACGACCAGTCGGACGCCCCGCGGCGCCGGCCGGGCCCCCGACATCAACACCGCGCTGCCCGCGCATTGGTAGCTATCGGCGCATGCGCACCATCGGCGGTTGAGATCTAGAGCCTCGGAGCGAGCTCGAGCCTACTAGTAAGCCGCCGGGCCGGGCCGGGTCCCTGCTCATGATCAGGCCCGCAATTGCAATTAATTGCAACCAGTTTGGACCCGCGGCCGAGCGCCGATCGCGAGGGCCGAATCCCGGAGCCCGGAATTGTATGCGCGCAGTGACAGCCGCCGCCTCGCGCAATCGGCGCCGGCCCTCGCGATCGCCCAAGCGCTTTAAATTCATGCTCGCGCAGAACGGGCCGGCGGAGGGCACCGGCAGCTTCTGCCTCGCTGGCTCGTTCTAGATCTGAAGCCACGTATACTAACATCTTTTTACGAAAGCTATCATCTACAAGCGAAAGAACGAAATACAGCGTAATCATTTAGAGCGCTCGCAAATTTAATGGAGGCTATAAATCTGAAAGAAATGATTTCGATGTCGATATCGATCTAGATTTAGAGTTCGATCTAGATCCGCGCAGCACTCGCGAAGCCGGCCGCCATGGCAAGGCACGCCGCGACGATGGCAAGCAGCCCCGAAGGGACGACGCCGGCGCCGATTGCGACGGCGGCCGAGGCAAAGTATGGAACGGCAGCCACTCCAGCGGGAGTCCAAGTGAACGCCTGCAAAGCAAAAACGACGTCAATCCAGCTCAACGAGCTCAGGGAGCGATATTAAAAGGGCGACGTCAAGTGCGGAATTCATTTTTATGACGCACATTCAGCAACGTGAAGGTCGACTGGATAAATAATCAGCACATGCGCGCGCGCTCGCGAGAGTCAGCGAAATTCGCACTAGTTCGAAATTCGAAACGGAGTTCAAAACTTGAAACGCACGAAAGATCCGGAGGGGCTACTGAACCGCAGAGCATAGTTCGAGTTCGGCACGAAGGCGTCGACGGCCTGCGCATGCGCAATATTAAAATATATAGTTGTAATTATTGCAATTGTCGTTAACGAAATTAAGCTAAATTTCATATAGATATATATATCGATGTAACGCGCTGTCGATCAGATCTAGATATCGACAATGGATTTTTCTATTGCAAAGAGCGCCATTTGCAATATTAATATTAATGTCTAGGTTCGCCGCGCACCGCAAGCAGGGTGCGTTGCGAGCGTCCGCTGTTGCAGGTCGCCACCGGAGGAATGCCTGTGCGAGCATTCGGAATCAGCTGTAGTATGATATGATCATGACCATGGTTGCATATATTAAAGCGCTTGAATTCGATCTAGATCTTGAATTCGGGAATTGCGGGCCGGGTGGAAGAAAAACAAATCCAACGCACGGAACGAAATGAGAGTCGAGCTGATGATCCTGCCGTTGACTGCCTTGCACTCGCTTGCTCCGGAGACGATGAACACGTCGATGTTGGAGGGGTAGGGACCCGGGAAGTTCTGCAAATCATTAAATCAACGTTAACGCACGTGGCCATGAAAATCAACTCGAAAAATTGCGCTTTAGTTTCTATTCCTAGGCCTGCAATAAGCAAAATCGCTATCGGAACGTTCGTCGATATTATATATATGGACGAATTCGAATTTTCGAACCTCTCCGTTGATGGTGACCTCGCCTCCGTCCGCCTGGGGGGCCCGGACGACGGGCCGCTGGACGTCCGCCGTGTTGGTGACGGGGTCGAAATTAAGGCTGAAGGACGAGCCGACGCCCTGCACCACGATTCTCGTGATGTTCTGCACGGGGTTTAAACCCAAAACGATCATGAGTCATATTTGCAGCCAGGCTCTGTCACTTTGTATACGTATACGTAAACAATATAATAAAAGGCGCACCAGGACCGGGGGCTTGGGCGTTGGGAGAAGCGACGGTACCGGTGGCGGCAACGGGGATGGGGACGGGCTCGGCGTGCTCGTCGCCGGCGCCGGCGGGGGCGCGGAGGTACCCGGGGAGGGGGTCGGCCCGGCCGCGGCCCACGGGCTCGGGCTCGGGCTCGGGCTCGGGCTGGGTGACGCCGACGGGCTTGGCGTCGACGAGGGGCTGGGGCTCGCCGACGGGCTCGGGCTCGGGCTCGGGCTCGGAGAAGGAGTCACGGCCGTCGGATCCACGCAGACGTTGGAGACGTTGACGAGCGGCGGCTTGCAGGCGCAAATGGGGCGCATCGCGACGAACCAGTAGCCGGCGGGGTCCGATGATACGAAAGAATTCCGTTCAGGGAACGCCTGTGAGCTTGGTGTCCTGGTGTCCCAGGGCGGCATTGTGGCGGTTGCCAGAAGCGACCGTCTGAGAAGACGCTCGATCACGTTTACAGTAACGGGTCCAAGGTATTCGTCAATTTCGCTAGAGCAATTGTACGCGGTGGCGACCATTGACTGCCCCGCGGTGCAATTCTTCAAGCAGTAGCTTATCCCGTTGTACTGCTGCACCGTGCTCCCGACCGCGGTGCAGCCGCTGGTCGAGCATATCGGGCCGCCGGCGCCATCGACGATAATCGAGCGGTCCACCGCGCAGCTGGCGCATCCGCTGACCAGCGCAGGTGCGAACGCCGCCAAAACAACGACGGAGAAGGCAGCAGCTGTGAAGGCCGGTCGCGTACGTCGCGATATCGATCGCCCGCGGCTCATGGCTCCCGGCGGATCGTCGGACAGACTCGGACCGTCGGACAGACTCGGGCTGAGATCTAGACGTCAACGTCGATACTGCACTGCGAAGTTGTTCTCCCTGCAGCGGCAGCGCCGGCAGGCTAGGCTGCAGCCTGCAGCTAGCTAATGAGAGAAGGAGCGCGCCGCGGTGCCGGCCCGATATATATAGGATCATATAGCTATAGGGCCAGTATAGGCTTAGTAGGCTATAGCTAGTAGCTACTACTATACTAGTAGTAGCTATCGATATCATAGCTATATATATAGCATAGGTAGCGTCTCCGAGCCTCGGAGATCCCCTGAGATTCTCAGATTCCCCTCACTGAAGCATCCTCGCCGAGTCGGAGTCTCCGAGTCTCGGCCGGCGGACCTCGCGCAGACTCGCGCGGCGCAGTCAGGGTTCCGGCCGAAAAAGTTTTCGAAAAATAAAACAAAATTTTCTGTAAAAGTTTTTGCAAAATGTTTTGGTCTCGGCTGGACGCTCAAAAAGTTTTGCTCGAGAAAATATTCGGGGGGCCCTTTTCTCGTGCAGAACACGTCGTAATAAGCTTCCTATACGTATCTCTTGCATGTATAATGAAGTTTAAGCGATAAGCAATGCGATAGGGGCACTCTGCACGTCGATAAGGGTCAGACCTCACTGTACCCCTGGCGAGCCCTTTAGCTAGGAAATTCATGAGTGTGCCTTCGCCCAAATGGGCTCGAAATAAAACTTCTGACCACTTTTCATGCTACAAGAATGTTAAGAGGACCTTAAGAGCACGTTTAGAGCGCGTTTGCGCGCCTCTGGAACGTGCCTTCTCATTTGTATGGCAAAACTTTTTGAGAAAGTTTTCAAAAATTTTTAAAAGTTTTAAAAAGTTTTTGGGGGTCTCCTGGGCCCACAAAAAAATTTGGAACTCTGGGCGCAGTGCCACTCACTGGCTCAATGGCACATTGGCACTCATGATCAGTGACTGGGCCAAAAAAGTTCTGAACAAATTCGCAAAAATGTTAGCCTGTTTTTGCCGAATTGAGACTTCATGACTCTTCGCCAAGAGAAACTGAAAGAAACTCCGGAAGGCTCCGACCGTACGTGTCGGACACTTTACATGTACATCACAGTACATGTACACTGTGAGTCTGTGACATGTGCTGCATTGTGCGGCACTGCGGCATTGTGCGCGCATCATCGCGGCGCATGCCAATGATGCCATGATGCTCCGAGACTCCGAGCTCGACTCGGCGAGGCTCCGAGCCTCCGACGCCGCTTCCGATCGCGAGTCACTGCAGCGGCAGTGCAGCCTGGCAGCCTGCAGGCTGAGTCACAGAGTCTAGAGTCTCCGACCCCGGCCCGATTACGTATATATACTGTAGAACGGGTAATATCTAAGACCCCAAAATATTTAGTAATTCCGGGGTTCGGCCGGTTTATTAGGCTGAAAATAATCATAGAGAGGCTTTAGTACGGTCCTTTAGAAGGGTGGGAGCGGCGCGCGCAAGGGTGTCAGGACTCAGGAGCAACGCGCTTCACACTGGCGGTACTGCGCATGCGAACTCAGAAAGCACGTGCACTGCGAAATTGGCACGTGCACTGCGAAATATGTGCAGCCTGCGGATATCATTTGCGCTGCGATATCATTAGCGCTGCGAATACAAATTGTCACCATATGGGAAAGCAATATAATTATACTATGATAACTTAAGTAATTATGCATATGAGCCCTGCAATTGAGCAGTGAGCATTGGGTACATTTACGTGTATACGTACCGTATACGTAGTACTGCGAATGCGCATGCCTACGGGAAGTCCAGCTATATTGCAAGGGGGGGTCAGCTGCTCAAACCCCCGGCCCCTTGCTACCCGTCGGATTGTCTGTCCTTTTGTCCAAGCCGGCCAGTTTGCAAGTCCGTCTTTTTCTCAACGTCGAAAGTCTTTTTAAGGTACCCATATGCATATGGCCAGCCGCCAGCCGCCAGCCGGCCGAGCAAGTCGAGCTCGCGTCGCCTCACGAGCGGCCCCGCGCGTCCGGAGAGGGCCGCTAGCGCTGCAATCTCCCGCCTGCAATCTCCGACCTCCCGTCGAACCGGCCGCGACCGTCGCAACGGCCCGAACCGGCCGCGACCGTCGCAGCGCAGCTCCCACTACTAGGCTAGCTCCTATTCGGGCACGGCGCGTCGTCGCGCGCTCCGCGGCATCACATGGCCGCGCGCCGCGCAATCGATGCCACAGCGACGGGCAACTGCAAACGGTGCGCGTGCATATGGCCAGGAGGCGCTGTGCATGCGAGGCGGCCCGCCGGTGGCTCGCCGGACGCGGGAATGCGTGAGGGACAGCTGCGCGGCTCGCTTGATGGGGCGGGGGCACGCAGCGGGCAGCCGCGTGGCTCGCCGGGCGGGGCGGAGGCGCGGTGGGCCGCAGGCGGCTCGCCGAAGGGCGGGGCGCGGGCAACAGGCGGTGCGGAGGCGCGGCGGGCGACGGCACGGCTTGCGGACGGGGCGGAGGCGCAGCGGGCGGCGGCGTGGCTCTCTGCAGCTGGGCGGGGCGCAAGTGCGGCGGGCGGCGGAGTGGCTCTCTGGGCGGGGCGCAAGCGCGGCGGGTGGCGTCGGGGCTCGCCGGGCGGGGCGGAGGCGCGGCGAGTGACGGCGCGGCTCGCCGGGCGGTGCGGAGGTGCGGCGGGCGGCGGCGCGGCTCGCCGGCGGGGCGGAGGCGCGGGGGCGGCGGCGCGGCTCGCGGGACGGGGCGGAGGCGCGGCGGGCGGCGGCGCGGCTCGCCGCCGGGCTGCCCAGCCCTACGCCTAGCGAACGCTCAGATGCTACCTTCAGATGCTGTCTTTCAGAGTCTGTTAGTTTAGACCCCACCTTGCATTTCCTGAGACGAGCAGGGGGAGGGGGCGAGTCGAAGACCTAGTATAGCTATAGCAAGTCCTAGCGTGTAAAAATGGTTTACAGGGGGCGGGCGGGGGCGGGGGCCCGGGGGCCTTAATTTAACAAGCGAGTCCCTGCGGAGCAGGAGTGGCCTTGGGTCTTGGGGCTTCAAGGCGTGAGAGCGGCCGCTCTTTGTTTTTAAACGGGGGCCCGCAACCGCGCGCGGTTACGGGGGAGGGGGGAGGAGAAATAGGGGGGTCCACTCGGCAAGGGTACACACTCAAGTAAAGAGGGTACAGAATTGTGCCGCAAGGGTACAGAGATCGATGCGGGGCCCAATCGGCCGCAGTTGTACCGAGTACAGGCGCCGATGGGTCCATTGGTCGGGCCTATTTTTCGGCGCTTTTTGAAGGTGGTTGATAATTATGTATAGCTATGAATCATTTGAATGTAATTCGAAGTAATAAGGCTCTGTCTAAATTGTTTACTTTAATTATCTTTCAATCAACACATCAAATACTTTTATATCCCACATCGTGGCACACAACGACCCTGTCTCATACAAATTTGCAGGCCGACATCGTGGCGCTCCGTTAATTTGGACACTATTTTCTAGCGAATGGGGTGCGGTCTCTTGAAATTAATAATTTTCAAAATTCGACTTGGATGACCAATGTGATTTAAGCTTTCAATGTTTTTCCGGGAAAATGCTTTTCGACGCTTCTCGACGTGCTGTTACTGCCCGTTAGAGACCTCTCATAGGAAAACCGCCTCGGCCATCGTGCTCCCCAGGGTCGAAAACGGGTACCTAGGTCCAAAAATTTTGGCCTGAATCGCATTTTGAATCCACGGACAGGACAGGCACAGACCTAAGGGCCTCTCCTTTCCCCAAGGCCGATTTTGGCCTGAATCGCATTTTGAATCCACGGACAGGACAGGCACAGACCTAAGGGCCTCTCCTTTCCCCAAGGCCGAAAAGCTTTTGGGACGACCGAGGTTACACAGCCAGACGACCGGTACCCGTACCGCCCCCCCAGGGCTCCGAATTTCGAAGCCCCTACTTCTGCTGACTCATGATCATCGGATCCGATGATCAGTGAACCTGCAGCTGTGCCCCCTGGGCAGCGCCCGCAGTCCTTGGTGTCTAGTTATATATAGAGAGAGAGTCGTATATATATATATATACCTAGAGACTGTGGCCGGTAATTCACCAAAATAAAAACAATTAACCAAAATAAATACATTCAAGTTCTCACTCGTGATATCGATCGGGCTCTCTTTCTCGCTCTCACTCTCACGTGCACAATGCGTGTACGTATATATGCGTATCTTTTTCTTCGATGCTATTCGCTCTACGGCAGCTCGAGCAGCGCTACGGCAGCGCCCCGCGGCCGCCCTCCTGCACAGCCCCCACAGTCGCCTCCACAGCCTCCCGATCGAACTCGCCGGGTACCCCCCTCCACGGCGATCGCCGGCACCGCCGCCCCCGCCCCCACATCCGCGCCCTCCTCGTCCGGTACCCCCGCCGGCGCCTCCCCGGCTTCCTCTTCCGCGGCGGTACCCGGGCCCGGTCCGCCCTCCAGCTCGAGCTCGGGCCCGAGCTGGGGATCCGGGGGCGTCGGGCCCTGGGGCCCGGGGGGCGAGGCCGCGCCGCGCTCGGCGGGCGACGCCGACGCCGGCGGCGGCGCGCCCGGCGCCCGGGCAGGGCCGCCCCGCCTGCACTCCTCCCAGAAATCGGCGGTACCCCTCCAGCTGTACCACGCCGGCGGCTGCGCGAACGCCATCTCGCGCTCGCCCAGCTGCGGGGGTACCCGGTCGTCAGAAGGAGAGAGGGGGTGGGGGGGGGAAGAGGCGTGGCGGCGTACCCTGTAGGCGGCGCGGAAGAGGGGCCGGAGCTTCTCGGTCCGCAGCGCGAGGCTGCCGAAGGCTTCGAAGGCCACCTGGGGGGTACGCGGTTCAGTCAACGAGGGGTAAGCATGCGCTCGGGTTTCGAGGGGCGGGGGGTACGCACGGCGCCGTCGGAGAGGGGGGCCCCCGCGGCCTCCATCTCCGCGAACAGCTCCTCCGCGAGCTCCTGTACCCTGCCGGGGCACCGGGTTCGGGGCGGGACGGGGGATACCGAGGGGCAGGTGAGGGGAGGGGAGGTTCGTACCCGCCGCCGTAGCTTCCGTTCTTGCCGAACTCTTTGCTGGCGGGTCCTTCCCCGGAGGTCTCTGCGCGGGGCCAGCTGGGACTCGCGAAACAAACCCCCTGGCGGGAGCCGAACCGGCTGCCTCGGCGAACGCGACGCGGAGGAGGTTGATCAGTCCGAACCGGTTGAGCAGGAGCTGTACCCCGCGCCGCGTGAAGGGGGTACACATGGAGGGAAGAAAGGGAGAGGGGTACCGTGTCAGGTGCGCCGGGCCGCTGCGGGCGGGCGGCGGAGTGCTGCTCGAAGCGCTCGAGGGCCCACCGCATGTACCCGTGCTCCAGCGCGACCTGCGGGGATACATGGGCAAAGATCGAGGGGGGGAGGAGCCCGGAGGGGGGTACCGCGGCCTCGCAGATGGCGTAGAGGAGTCCGGCGGAAGGTACGCGGGGCCCGGCGGGGAGCTGCGGGGTACGGTATCAGATGCACAGGCGCGGTGGGGCGAGCAGGGGTACGGCGGACCTTGAACGCTGCGTTCTCGACCGAGCGCCGCTGTGGGGTAAGGGTGAGAGGGGGGGGGGAGGGAGGGGGGGAGGGGGGGTATACGCACGCGGTCCTTGAGGACCTGCACGGCGGCAGCGGCGAACGAAGCGGGGGCGGGTACCGGGGGGGGCGAGGGGCCGGCTCCGGAGGCGGCGGCGGCGGGGAGGGGCGAGGCGGCGAGGCTCCGGGCCCCCGGCGCCTGAAGAGTCGAAGCCGCGCGCTCAGAATCGGCGGCAGCAGCGGCGGCCGCGGCGGCCGCGGCGGCCTCGGCCTCTGCCGCGAGGGCGGCGACCCGCTGCCCGCGGGCGAGCACTGCCTCCAGGGCCGCGTGGGGGAGGCGACCCAGGCACGCCTGCGCCGAAAGCGGGGGGGGGGGGATGAGGGGACGGAGGGAGGAAGAAAGAACAGGACGAGGATGCACTTGGAGCTATGAGCTACGAGCTATGAGCTATGGGCTAAAGGATATGATTTGGAGCTATGCACTCGTGAACAGAAGGGGGGAGGGGGAGGGAAGGGAGGGGGGGGAGGGGAGGGTGGGCGGACCTGGGCGACGGCGGCGGCGCGGCCCGGCTCGAGCTGCGGCTCCAGGAGCGTCCCCTCCGGGCCCAGGCCCACCGCCCCCAGGCCTGCAGATCGGATCGGATCAGATCGATCAGATTAGATCAGTCTTCAGCAGAGTTCGGCTTTTCGGCTTTTAGTTCCTTGAAAGAATAGCTCGGAAAGCCCTGACGCCGGAGGGCGACGAGGGATGGCGGGCGGCGGGACTAGAAAATCACTTGAAGCTAGAACCTGAGCTAGATCATTGGACCCTAGATCAGATTGCGGACCGCGGGCGAAGACGCGGGCGACGTCGAGGCCCCAGGCCTCGGAGGCGAACATCGCGAAAGCGTCCACCAGCGGGTCGCTCCCTGCGGGGGCGAGGGGGGGGTGGGGAGATGAGGGGGGGGGGGGGGGGTGAGTGAGGTAGTCGGGGGAGAAAGGGGGAGGGAGGGGGGAGAAATGGGGGTGGGGGGGCGTCGTCGGTTCCGCTATGGAACCACACAGGTATTTCCCAGTTGGACCTAAGACGCTCCCCCCCTCATTCTTCTTCTTCTTCTTATTCTTCTTAGGGGGGGGATGGATGGACGGGTGGATGGGAGGGGGGGCGCTATCGCTCGCCGCGGGCGGCGGCGGCGGCGGCGGCGGCCTCGACGGCCCAAGCTGGCCTATGGAACTATGCAGGCATTCCCCAGCTGGCCCTAACACGCTCCCTCATTCTTCTTCTTCAGGGGGAGGGGATCGCTCACCGCGGGCGGCGGCGGTCGCCTCGAGGGCCTGGGCGGCCGCCTGCTCCACCAGCCGCCGGTTGCCGTAGCGGTCCGCGAGGTACCCGGCGAAGAGGGCCCGGAACCGCTGTGGGCGGCCCAGGGGCCCGCTGTCGAGGGGGGCAGCGTGGGCGGCGGGGCGGGGCGGCCGAGGGGACTTCGAGGGCTGTCGGGGGGGCGTAAGAAAAGGGGGGGGGGGGGGTAGGAGGAGGAAGGCACCGGGGCGGCGGGGGGGGCGGGGAGCTGCGGGACCACGTGGGGGGCCCCGGGGTCGAATCCGGCCGTGAGCGTTTCCTCGCAGTCCTTGTAGAAGTCCCGGATGAACCTGGAGGGGAGAGCTTAGAGGGGGTACAAGAATTGGAGGGAAGAGTGGGGGTGGGGCACTTCAGGAGCCACTGGCGGGGCCGGGGCGGCTCGTGGGGGCCCGGCCCGCGCCGCAGGCGTGAGGCGAGCGTTGCGAGCCACGAGTTGCCGTTCTGGGGTACCCCAGCGAGCCCTTTCGATCCAGTACCCCGGGGAGGGGAGGACGAGGCGGCGGGGGTACCTGAAAATCGATGCCGAGGACGTTCGGGGGCGGCTCGAGGGCCTCGTCGACCACCTGCGGGGGGTACGGCGATCAGACGGTGTCGCTGCCGGGGGTACGGGCGCCCGGAGGGTGGGTACCTCGGTCACGGCGCCGGGTGCAGCGTTGCGGACCGGCTTGGGGGCCCCACCGGCGGCGGCCCTGTACCCCGCCGCGCCGCGCGCGCGTGTCAGTAACTCAGTGAATCATTCAGTGAATCAGCTCGCTGGCACGCCTGCGGGCGGGACCTGCGCCCGAGCCACCGCCCTCCCCGACCTCCGACTCCTCTCCTTTCTTCTTGCCGCTGCTGCTGCTCCCGGGCGGCCCCGGCCGCCTCGCCGACCCCTGCGCCGGCGTGCGTCGTGAGTAGCGCCCGTCAAAGCTCAGATGAGCGTGGGGGGGGGGGGGGGGCGGGAGGGCCGGCGCTCGGACGGACCGGGGGCGCGGCCTGCGGGGGCGCCGGTGCCGCCTTCTTCTCTGAGACGGGCGGCCGCCCCGAGCCGCCGCTCGGAGGTGGCTTCGCGGACGACGACGCCGCCGCCACCGCCGCCTCCGCCGCCGCCGCCTCGCGCGCGGCGACGCCCCTCGCCGCCGCCGCCCTCGCCGCGTCGGCCGCCTGCGGTCCGTAGGCGTCAAAACTTGGAAGAAGGCAGGCGATTAGGCCTTAGCTGTAGGCTACATATGAAAGCCACCAAAGTCTATAGAGCTAAAACTTCGAGGAACTGGAACTGGAACTGGAGCTGAAACTGGGCGGGGCGGTGGCGCGCCTTCGCGGAGACTTCGGCGGCGGCGGCGGCCGAGGCGGCCGCGCGCTCCGCCGACTTGCGGGCGGCCTCCTGCGCACGAAGTCAAAAAACAAGAAACGAGGACGAGAAAAAAGGCGCGGCGCCCGCCAGCGATTGGGCTGGGCAGACCCTCCGGCCCGTCCTATCTACCCGGCTCTAATCTCTCGCAACCCTTACTACGTTTAGAACGAAACAAAGAGATCTCTCAGAGAGGCGCGGCGCCCGCTACAGCTAGGGCTGGGCGGCGCCCCGCCTCGCATCCAACTAATTATAACCAGACGACTCTTATCCACTTCAACCCGCAAGGTCGAAGGCGGAGGGGATGGCATCAGGCGGCCGATGCGCGGCACCCGCCTGGGCTGGGCGGCGCCTCTCATATCTCCCCAACTCTTATCCCAAGGAAGGGAAGGAAGGGCGGCGCATGGCGCCGTGGCATCCGCTAGCGCTTGGGCTGGGCGGCGCCCTGTCTAGATCTTATCCATCCAACTCTGCAACCCTTAAAACGAAGGGAAAGGCGCACGGCGCGCTCGAGGGCGGCGCGGGCGTGCTCGGCCTCGGCGCGCGCCGCCGCCTCCCCCGCCGCCGCCCGCTCTGCCCGCTCCGCCAGCTCCGACAGCGCCGCCTGCGCCGGACAGGGTGCGGGGAGGGGCGGGACGGCCCTCAGGTTAGGGGAGCAAAAAAAGAAAGGGAGGAAAGGTCTGCTAGAGTTCTGAAATAACAGACGCCGATTTCAGCGACGTTCCGTTCTCTTCCCCTCTCGGCGAGGCGGGGCGGGGCGGGGCGCACGGCGAGGCGTCCCTCGGCGGCCGCCAGCGCGCCCGACCTCCGCCCGCCCGCCGGCGTCGCCCCCTGCGCCCCAGAAATCAGAAATCGGAAATCAGAATTAGGCTCAGCGTTTGCTCAGAGGGCGCCTGGGCGAGGCGAGGAGATATATATATGTCTCTTAAGCTTCGTCTCTTGGGAGGGGCCGGCACGCCTTTCCTTCAGGCCTCCCGAGAGGTAAAGAGCTATCACTATGTTTCTTAATGGAGCTTCTTGTAGTAAAATCATTGCAGGGAAGAGCGGAGGGGGAGTAATGGAGTTTCTTAGGCTAGGCTAGGTTAGGCTAGGCTAGGCCCAGCGTTGGCTTAGAACGGCTCGCTCTCAGTCTGGGTCTCTTAGAGGCGAGGCGATCAGAAAGTAGCATTTGTCTCGGTCTAGTTTCAGTCTTAAGGGGCGGCGTGCCTTGCCCTCGCGCGAGCTCGAGACCGCCCGGAAGGACGAGGCGCCCCGCCGCGACTTCTGGGGGCTCGCCACCCTCCCCAGCGCCTGCGTGCGGCGAAAAAGACGGTGGAGAAGGAGGGGGAGGAAGGTTGGTTCTGCTGCGCTTGGGTAAGAAGAAAAGGCTTCGTTCGCACGTTCTCGGCCAGCTCGGCGAGGGCCAGAAGCGACGCCGCGTGCGCCGCCGCCGCCGCCGCCTCCGCCGCCGTCGCTGCCGTCGATTCCGCAGCGGCGGAGGCAGAGGCGGAGCCCGCCGGCGGCCCGGGGGCCGCCCCCGCCTTGTTGTTGCCCCGCTTTCCCTGCGGTGCGACGGGGCTCAAAAGAAGATAAAAGAGAGGAGCGGAGGGGGGGTACGCTCGCTCGCCTTGCGCTTCTTGGGGGAGTCGCCCGGCGCCCCCTCCCCCCCCTCGCCCTCGCCCTCCTCCTCGCCCTCCGCAGCAGCTGCTCCTGCGCCGCCCTGCGCCGGCGCCGTCGTCAGATCCGATCCGATCGATTCGATTCGAGGGGTCTCGCCTCCTCCTCCTCCTCCTCCGCGGGTGCCTCTGGAGGCGCAGCAGCAGCCGCCGGGGCGGACGCCCCGCCGCCCCCGACCCCGCCCCCGCCGTCGCCAGCGCCGGGGTGAGGATCATGATGACGGCGTGTCGCCGCCGCCGCCTCCCCCTCCTCCTCTTCCCTTGCATGGGGGCGCAGCGCGACGCTGCCCCGAGGCGACGAGGCGAGGGCAAGCGCCAGCGGCAGGCGGGAGGGAGACTCCAGAGGGAGCGAGTGCGCCCGGCCCCGCCGCACGGAGTGCGACGCGGCGCCGGCGCCGGCGCCGTGGCGGTGAGGGGAGGCCGGCCCGGCGACCGGATCCGACCCGGCGCCCGTACCCTCCTCCTCCTCCTCGACCACGTGGTCCAGGTCCCGATCCAAGCCCCCGTGCCGGGGGGGTACGCGGATAATCGAGGCCGGAGAGGGGGGAGGAGCCGCCTCCGTCTGGCTCGCCTCCTCCCGCCGCTCGGGGCGGGCCGTGCCCTCGTCCGTCTGCGTACCCAGGTCCCGCACCTGTATCCGGAGCGCCCGAGCCTGCGAACGAAGGGTCCTAAGGCAAGAGAAGAGGGGTATGGGACGGATCGGGGAGGGGGGTACCTCGCCCTGGCTGCCGGGGAGGGCGCGCAGCTTTGGGTCCACAACGATGTAGCGGATGTTGAACTCCACCTGAAAGGGGGGTACGCGTTTGATTGCGGGTACGGAAAACGAAGGCGGGGGGCGGAACGAACCTGGCTCCGCCGCTTGCACAACCCGCTCCACATGAACAACGCGAACCTGTGGAAGGTACTCGCGTCATTTGGGGGGGGGGGGGGGGGGGGGGGGGTACGTGCCAGCTTGCGAGGACAGAGCGGAGGGACGAGTGCTTCTGGAGGTACACCAAAAACCTGCCGGAGCGGGGTCGGGAGGTACGCGTTCAGCCCCACAGCGACGGGTACGCCGAAATGTCAGTTCGGGGCGCACTGGACGGCGGCCTCCTGGCGGGCCCGCGCCTCGTCTACCCCCTCCGTAGCCTGCCGCGTCGCCGCCCCCTCGTACAGCTGCGGGGGGGGGTACCCGTTCATCAGACGCCCCATCGAGGGAGTCAGATTTGATGTCGTACCCTGTGGAACTGGGCCAGCTGGATCTCGAGGGAGCGCGGGGCGGGCAGGCGCGCCGCCGCCGCCTCCCGCTCCGCTCTTTCCACCTCCATACGCTCCTAAGATGAGACGAGAGTAAAGCGCAAACAAGGGAGAGGACGAGACAGAGTCGAGGCAGAGTAAGGATAAGGCGGGGCACGAACGAGCTCGGAGAGGTCGGCGGAGGGGGGAGGGGCCGCCGCGGCCGCAGCGGCCGCCTCGAGGGCGGCTGGCCCGCGGAGCCCGCCGCTGCGCTCAAGCGCCGCCAGGAGCTGCCGGCGTGCCCGCGGAGGCAAGCTTAGAAAGCCAGCCATGCCCCTAGGCCAGCCCTAGACGCTGGACGCGAGCGGACGGGCGGACCTGGCGGCGGTCGTGGCGCTCGGAGGCGAGGGCCCGCTCCGCCTCCTCGGCCGCCAGGGCTGCCGTCCTCAGCTCCCCCGCCAGCCGCGAGGCCCTCGCCTGCGAACGAAGGCTCTAGATCAGAACGCTTCTTCTAAGAAGCTTTCGATTAGAATGCTTCTTCTAAGAAGCTTTAGATGAAACGCGAGGCCCTAGCCTGCGACGAGCGCCCGCG
The DNA here is from genome assembly GCA_004431415.1 of Cyanophora paradoxa. NCBI lineage: Eukaryota > Glaucocystophyceae > Cyanophorales > Cyanophoraceae > Cyanophora > Cyanophora paradoxa. The sequence goes on from QPMI01000692.1 coordinate 36,001, forward strand.
CCCTCGAGATAAGAAGAAAAGAACGCTTCTTTTAAGAAGCTCCAGATCCAAAAAGAAGGTTAGGTTGGGCTTTAGTTCAGAATGCTTCTTCTAAGAGGGTTAGGATCAAGACGCTTCTTCTAAGAAGCTTTAGATCAAATCGCTTCCTCCAAGAAGCTTCAGATCAAAGCGCTTCTTCTTCTTCTGCCTTTGTGAGCAGAAGGAGGCTGGGCCCTCCAAGTGAGACAAAACGCGTTCTCCAGCGAGGTAAACGCCCTCTAGAAAGCGGGTAAAGGGGGGGACGGGGACGGGGACGGGTACGGGCCTCGGAGGCAGCCAGGCGCCCCCGCAGCGAGTCCGGGGGCTCTGCCTCCAGCGCCGCCCGGCGCCACCGCCCCGCCTCCCGCTCCGCCTGCGCCGGATCAAATTCGGATCAAATTCGGATCGCACGGATCGAATTTGAAATGTATGCGCCTGCGCCGCCTCGCGCTCCCTCGCCCGTAGAGCCGCCAGCGCCTGCTCAGATCAGATCAGATCAGATCAGATCGGATAGAAAGGGGGGGGTACGCGAACCTCGCCGAAGATGGCGGTCTGCCGCCGCCGCGCGCGCTCCAGAAGGGCCCCCCGCTCCCGGCACTGCTTCCCCACCTGCGAACGAAGGCGCCATCTTCGGTACCCCCACCTTCCTCCCCCGGGTACACCCGAACCTGGCGAACGATCTCCGAGAGGGCGACATCGTGGACCTCCCATTCCGGTACCCACCGCGCGGGGGACGGCTGCGCGGGGCGGTGCGGTCGAGGAGGGGGGGGGGGGGGGGAAGGGAAGGGGAGAAGGGGGGCGGGTACCTCGGGGGGAGGGGGGCCCAAGCCCGCTAGGAGGGAGTCATAGGCCCTCGCGAGGTACGAAACCTCTTGCCGCTCCCTGCGATTGTAACATAGTAAGTTTAGCATGTGAGATCAAATCTGTGAGATCGCCGATGGATCAAATGTTTGGCGGCGCACGAGGGGAGCTGCTCGCTGGGAAACAGGACCTGCTCGAAGGCCCGCTTCTCCCCTTTTAGGATACCCTTCTCGTCCGCCCCGCCGTGCAGGCTCGACTCGGACGCGAAGAAGCGCGCCGCGGAGGGCCGCGCCAGCGGCTTGCCGAACGCTGGCTTGGCGCCGTGCGGCGGGGGCGCTGGCGGCCCGACGCCGCCGCCCGCGAAGAGTGTGGCAAATAGTATCTGACCCGCCTCGTCCAGCGGGTCGGAGTTGGAGACGCTGCCGCGCTCCCGGGCGCTCTGGTGGCCCCTCCGCTCCGGCGGTGGCCCCGCCGGCGGCTGCGGCTGCGCAGGGCGCGCGCTCTGGGATCCAGAAGAGGGATGCGCTGCTGGTATCGCCTCTCGGGCGTCCGGGACGCCCCGCGGCGAGTCTGGCGCCTGAGACTCGGAGGCGGCCTGCAGCTGCGATTCGGGCGGCAGCTGCTTCCGCGAGGAGGCGGCGGAGACGAGGAAGCCCGAGTCGCTCTCCCGCGCGGCGCTGCGGATGGCCGGCAGCTTCAGCGCAGGCACGCGGGGCCCGCCCTCCACCTGTCCCGCGTTGCGGCTGAGCGTCAGGGGCGCAGGCTGCCGGGGCGTCTGGCGCTCGGCGGCTGCCGGAATCTGTATCCTCGCATCCAACATCGCTCTTCAGCTGCCGGCGCGGTGCTAGCTATGCATGACGCGGGTTCTCGGCGTGGGGCAGGGGTTAGCACGTGCTGCGCTGTAGAGTAGCTCGGTGAGATGAGGAGATTCCGATGCGGTACTGCTTCAAAGGCCAACGCACTGCCTACTTGTTTTTTTGGCGGTGTGGGTGTACCCCACGAAGAGGGGGTAGCTCGCAAAGATGGAACGCGCGGAGGACATCGCGCACCGCGTGCTGCGCGGCATGTCTGGGCTCCACTGCAGCAATGATGGTGCTTCTGGACCGCTTTCGGCACGTCCGCGCTCTCTGAGATTGGAATTCGCAGGTGGTCCGCTCCCAGCTGCAGCGCCAGGGGGAGCCGCCAAGCCTCGAGACGGTCCATATCTGCTCGACGCTTCTAGCTTCAGCGTCTTGGCACGGCTCGCATGAGCCGCCTCCGCCGTTCATCCACGAGGAGTCCATGAGCGAGACGCTCAGCGAGGCGGGGATCCCGTCCCAGGATCCGGCCGTGGCGCAGCGTCTGGCGGAGCCATCGCCTCTTCTTTCTCTAGGGAAGGTGTGCTGCGTGTGCAGCGCAGCAGGCGCCAACGCCACCGCGCCAGCTAACCGCGGGAGCGCAGCTGCTCGGCTTCGCGGGCGAGACGCCGCGGAACGTGCTTTGGACGCCCGACGGGCGGCGCCTCATCTTCTCGTGCGCGTCGACCGTCGTCGTGATGGACGTGTCGCCGCGGGAGGAGGCCGTGCGCGCCCCGCGGGGCGGCGGCGGCGGCTGCGGCCCGCAGCAGTTCCTCGCAGGGCACACGGCGCCCATCGCCGCGATGGCTCTGCAGCCGCGCGGCGAGCTGCTCGCGACAATCCAGGAGGGGAAGCACCCGCTGGCGCGCCCGCTCCCGCCCCGGGTTCCCCCTCGCCCTCCAGCTCAGCCGCCCGCAGGTGCGCGTGTGGAACCTCGCGACGATGTGAAGCGCGGCGCTGTTCAATCCGCGCGCTTCGAGCAGCACTCCGCCGCCCGCCCGCAGCGGCCCGGCGCACCTGACACGGTACCCCTCTCCCTTTCTTCCCCTACATGTGTACCCCCTCACGCGGGTGGGAGTACAGCTCCTGCTGAACCGGTTCGGACTGATCAACCTCCTCCGCGTCGCGTTCGCCGAGGCCGCCGGTTCGGCTCCCGCCCGGGGGCGTTCTTTCGCTCTGCCGCGCCGCGGGTCCCAGCCCGCCCCGCGCAGAGGCCTCCGGGGAGGGACCCGCCAGCAAAGAGTTCGGCAAGAACGGAAGCTACGGCGGCGGGTACGAACTCCGCCCCCCACCTGTCCATCGGTACCCCGCTTCCTGTCCCGAGCCTGACGCCCCGGGCAGGGTACAGGAGCTCGCGGAGGAGTTGTTCGCGGAGATGGAGGCCGCGGGGGCCCCCCTCTCCGAAGGCGCCGTGCGTACCCCCCGCCGCTCGAACCCCGACCGCATGCTTACCCCTCGTTGACTGAACCGCGTACCCCCCAGGTGGCCTTCGAAGCCTTCGGCAGCCTCGCGCTGCGGACCGAGAAGCTCCGGCCCCTCTTCCGCGCCGCCTACAGGGTACGCCGCCACGCCTCTTCCCCCCGCCACCCCCTCTCTCCTTCTGACGACCGCGTACCCCCGCAGCTGGGCGAGCGCGAGATGGCGTTCGCGCAGCCGCCGGCGTGGTACAGCTGGAGGGGTACGGCCGATTTCTGGGAGGAGTGCAGGCGGGGCGGACCCGCCTCAGCGCCGGACGCGCCGGCGCCGGCGCCGCCCTCCGAGCGCGGCGCGGCCTCGCCCCCCGGGCCCCCGGATCCCGGGCCCGAACCCAATCTGGAGGGGTGCGGACCGGGCCCGGGTACCGCCACGGACGCGGAGGCCGGGGAGGCGCCGGCGGGGGTACCGGACGAGGAAGGCGCGGGGGCGGGGGCGGGGGCGGCGGTGCCTGCGATCGCCGTGGAGGGGGTACCCGGCGAGCCCGATCGCGAGGCTGTACAGGCGGGAGCGGAGGCGGGCGAAGCGCTCCCGTAGCCGCCCACTCTGCGCGGTAGTCGCCACGTGCCACTGTGCTGCAGCTGTATAATTCTTGCGAACGTCCAGTCTAGACCCAGATTCTTCGGTGACGTCGACGTCATGATCATGATAAAGCTCCTATCTAGTTTAACAAGAGACGCAACGTATACGTATACGTACCCGGTCGTGAATCGTGCACGTGCCCCCGCTCAGCGGCTGCAAACGCGCATGCATATGCATATGCGCACGTGCACGCCTGGCGCCAGAGTCGATCGTGAGCTCGGTCGTAGTCAGCCCATAAAATTAAACATACGCAGCGATCAACAGCAATGAAGAGTACGTATACGTATACTGCATGCAAGCGTGGATTTCCTGAATCGACTCGGCAAGACTGCGTGGCACAAATCCGGGCTCTTTAGATGCCTATGCTATCAAACAATGCTCTCTAAGTGATCTCGGTCCCCAGACGGTACAGCTCGAGCTCAGTCACTGCTATGGCCTGCTCTCAGTAGGCGAGGGCGGCGTGCCCAACGTCGACGTCCATGCTATCAAACAATGCACTCTAAGTGATCTCGGTCCAGGTTATACGTTCAGCTCAGTCACTGCTATGGACCGCCCTCAGAAGGCCACGGCGGAGTGCCCCAGGGCGAGCCAGGCGTGGCAGAAGCTGCCGGCGCCCTCCGCCGGCCCGTCCTGCGCGCGGGCGAGGGCCGAGGGGGCGGCGGGTCGGGTCCGGCGCGGGGCGAGGGCGAGGGCGAGAACCGAGGGGCGGCCGCGGAGGCTTAGACCACTAGCGCGTGGGACGCGCGGCGAGGGCCGCGGGGCGGCCTCGGCCGGTCGGGACAGGGCCAAGCTTAAGTTATAGGCGCGTGGGTGGGCGTGGGCCAAGGGGGCGGCGGCGGCGGAGGCCTAAATCACTAGAGAGCTCGGAGGCGGCCCGGCCTCGGCGGGTCGGGTCCGGACAGGGCGCGCACGCGCACCGCGTGGACGGGGGGCTCCTCGAGTCCCGCAAGCGACTCGTGCGCCTCGCCCGCCCCGGCCCCGGCCCCGACCCACGCCGCCGGCCCTGAGCGACGCTTTCATGGACGGAACTTCTATGAACGGAACGGGCGGAGCCGAGCGGGGCGCGCGCATGCGCACCGGCGGCGTCCGAATCGAAGTCGTACAGGGCCGCGGCGGAGTAGGGGACGAGCTCGAGGACCTCGGCGGCCTCGATGGCGAGGACCTGATCGGCAGGCGGGGTCAGTGAGTCAGCGTTCGGGGTTTACGTCGCCGAGGGCGTGTTCACGTCACGCCAGGGGCACCAAAGCCTGGTGCTTTTACAGCTGAAACATTTAGATTTCCGCGTAGTTTATTAACAACTAACGTGGCTAATGCTTCTTTTTCAACAATAATCCTTATCCAGGGCAAAGGATTACGCCAGGTACTAGGCTGTTACTTATTCGCGTTACGCTGCTAGTTATATAGAGCCGCGCGCGGCCGAGGGCGTTAACGCGTTCGCGACCGCGAGCGAACCGGGGTATCGAGCTGCTGCGGCTGCTGCTCTTCCTCCTCAGCGGGAGGCGGCGCTTGCTCCTCCTCAGCCGGCGGCGCCGGCGCCTGCTCCTCCTCGGCGGGCGGCTGCTGCTGCTCCTCTTCAGCCGGCGGCTGCTGCTGCTCCTCCTCGGCGGGCGGCTGCCGCTGCTCCTCTTCAGCCGGCGGCTGCTGCTGCTCCTCCTCGGCGGGCGGCTGCTGCTGCTCCTCTTCAGCCGGCGGCTGCTGCTGCTCCTCCTCGGCGGGCGGCTGCTGCTGCTCCTCTTCAGCCGGCGGCTGCTGCTGCTCCTCCTCGGCGGGCGGCTGCTGCTGCTCCTCTTCAGCCGGCGGCTGCTGCTGCTCCTCCTCGGCGGGCGGCTGCGGCTGTTCTTCTTCAGCAGGCGGTGCTTGCTCCTCCTCGGCGGGGGGCGGTGCTTGCTCCTCCTCGGCGGGGGGCGGCGCCTCTTCCTCAGCTGGCGGCTGCATCTGCTCCTCCTCGGCGGGCGGCGCCTGCTCCGCATCCTCACCCGTCCCCTGCAGCTGCTCCAAACCCGCGGCCATCTTCTCCTGTAGATGGTCCATCGCCCGTTCCTGCAGCTCCTCTTGAATGTTCTCCTTGAGCTCCTCCTTGAGCTGGTCCGTAATGCTGTCCTTTGCCCCCTTCTGGCCCTGCTTGGCGCCCTTCTTGGCTCCATTCTTGGTGCCCTTCTTGGCTCCCTTCTTGGTGCCCTTCTTCGCTCCCTTCTTGGCTCCCTTCTTGGCTCCCTTCTTGGCTCCCTTCTTGACGCCCTTCTTGGCTCCCTTCTTGACGCCTTTCTTCATACCCTTCTTGGCTCCCGTCTTGACGCCCTTCTTCATGCCCTTCTTGACACCCGTCTTGACGCCCTTCTTCATTGCGCGCTTGGCCCCCTTCTTCGCGGCGGCCTTGACCCCCTTCTTCACGGCGTGCTTCGCTGCCTTCTTGGCGGCTGCCTGCGGATTGCCGTTGATTAATTACAAGTGCGCGGCGGCCGCAGAGGGGCGCGGGGGGGGCGCAGGGGGCATGCCTTGCCCGCTTTCTTGGCCGCCTGCGCCACGCACGCACGGGCCGCGTAAATACAAGTCCCGATCGGAGCGGGAAGACTTGAATCTAAATCAAATTTCTTAATAACGCACCATGCTGGCGGCCTTGCCGCCGGGCGCGGCCATGCTGCCAACGTCCGCGGCCAGCATGGCCCCATTCATGAGGGCGCCCTTCCAGTCCCCGGCCTGCCCGGGGGCGCCCCGTGTCAAGCTTCAAGGCAACACAGAAGGCATACAGCAAGCTCTAGCCGGTCCGAGCGAGGGGCCCGGGGCATTCATGTACAACTCAGCGTCCTGAAGGCATAAAAAAAGCAGAAGGCATAAAAAAACGAAGCTCTAGCCAGGCCGAGGGGGCCCGGGGCACTATTTTTCCGATCCGGTCGGACCTTGACGGCGTCCGCAAAGTCGAGGGCCGTCTAATTAATCAGCATGCTAGCCTCCTAACCCCACACATATTTTAAGATTAACCTCCTAACCTCCTAACCATATTCTAAGTTTAATGCCTGGATCCCGGTCGCACCTTGACAGCGTCCTCGAAGTCGAGGGCCGTCTGCGCCGTGTCGCCGACGATGGGCACCTTGACGTCACGCGGCCCCCCCACGTTCAGCGATGCGACACGGGCACCTTGGCGGCTTATATAATATATAGGCCACTTGTACTAGGAAAAGGGGCCGGGGCCGGGGCGGGGGGGAAGGGGAGGGGGGTACCTTGGCGGCCGCCTTCGTCGCCGACACGCGGAAATCGTTCGCCTCCCGAAGGAGCCCCTGCCTCACTAAGTTAACCGAGAAACGTTTCAAGTTACTAAGAACAAACTGATTAAATTGGCTCAAAGACCTACTTGTACTTCTATAGCTAGTAACCCGAATTAACGTAATACTTCTATACCACATGCACAGGAACCCCTGCGCACGTCGCGCGTACTTAAGCTTCTATATATAGCTAGTAGTTTAACAAACTTGTACTTAAGCTTCTATATATAGCTAGTAGTTTCAAGAAGTTACTAGCAGGAACTCCTGCGCCCCTCGCGCGGACGGACGCCGATCGATATCGATGTCGGACCCCGCCGCGCCCTAGCCTAGGCCTCTAGCGCAAGCACGGGGGCCGGGGGGCCGGGGGGTGGGGCGGGAGGGCGGGGGGGGGGGGAGGAGGCGGGGGGGCGGGAGGGCGGGGGGCGGGAGGGCGGGGGGGGGGAAGGGCGGGAGGGCGGGGGGGCGGGGCGGGAGGGCGGGGGGGGGGGGGGGGGGGGGGCCTCGAGCTCGGAGCACGCATGCACATGCCGAGCGAGCGGACGCCGATCGCGATCGATCGATATATATTCACCCCCGCCTCGTCCTAGCCTAGCCTCTAGCGCAGGCAAGATCTAGAGGGCCTGGGGGGAGCGCGCGGACCTTCACGTTGCCAGAGGAGGCCGCGTCGAATCCCTTGTCCGCGAACTTGCGCGTCGCGTCGACCTGTAGATCAAATCAAAAATCGAGCAAGCGCGGCGCTTCATGAATATCGATATCGTCCTGGGCAGCGGAGGGAACGCGAGCGGTCAGCGTCCTGTGATTACGTTATGCACTCCGTTCGCTAGTTGATGTTAGATGTTAGATGATGTTAGAAATTCCGGCTCGCGATATGTATAGATCGCGCCCCGTCGCCGGCGCTGGCCCGATCGACGTGCGCGGACCATTTCGGTGGCGCCCTTGCCCGCGTCGACCATCGCCTTCCCAAGAGATCCCGGCATCTGCAGATGGGATCCCGTCGGTGCCGGCGCCGTCTTCAACGCGCGAGCGGCGGCGTAGCCACTAGGACTAGGGAGGAGAGGGGGGGGGGGAGGGGGGGGGGGAATCCGCCGAAGTCTGTCTCCCCCTCATTCAAAGAAAGGCAGATACAGGCGCTGAGGCTCCGGCGAACCCCCTTTCTACTCGTGAGCTAGGCCCGTCGCCCCGCAAAGAAGTGAACGCGGGCGAAATTAAACTATGCAGCAGCGCCCAGCCCGGCGACGGCGCGCGCGGCCGCCCCACGCGCGAAATCAGAAACGGCCGCACGTGTTTTCCAACGCCTTTGAGAAGACCGCCCCCGACCTTCAGACTTCCCGTCATCATGTTAACCTTGGCCATGAGCACGCCCTGTCGTGTACCCCCGCCCGACCGAAGACCTAATGATCAGCGGCCAGCTATTTATAGCGAGGCGAGCGAGGCTATATTTAGCGACCTTCGCGGCGCCCTTGATGTCGCCTTTGGCGAGGGCTTTCGCCGTGCTCTTGGCCGTGTTGTAGACCGATTTGATTTGCCCGGTCTGCGGGATCGATATCGTGCTCATGATCAGGTGGATCAGAGTCTGAAGGCTAGGTAGGTGCAGACGGCTGCTTCTGCCATACAGGCCCAGCCGGAGGCCTAGGTCGCGGCGCGGCGCGGCGCACCGCATGTTTGACTGCGTGCTTCGCCACCGATTTCACGCCCTTGCCCACCGTTTTCACGCCCTTCTGGATGCCCTTGCCGACCTGCGGGAGCCGTATAGGTAGCTTTAGTATAGCTTTATAGTATAGGCCTCTAGATCTAGATCTGAGCCGCTTGTAATATATCTAGCTTTACAGTTTAGCTATGTATAGGCCAGTCCTCTCGTATAATAATTACCTTGCTGACGCCCTTGGAGATGCCCTTGACGACCTGCACAAGCCGGGCCGCCCCCGGTTCAGCGCGGGCTCGAGTCCAGCGGGAGCCCAGTGGCCCCAGGCCTTGGCTTGCTCAAGTTTACCGCTCGCAATAAAATGGCCAGTAGAGGTATAGCTTTCTAGCATAGGCCTCTTAGCCGCTTATAGTTTAGTTTGGCTTTGTAGTGTAGGCCAGTCCTCTCGTATAATAATTACCTTTCTGACGCCCTTGGAGATGCCCTTGCCGACCTGCACAAGCCGGGCCGCCCCCGGTTCAGCGCGGGCTCGAGTCCAGCGGGAGCCCAGTGGCCCCAGGCCTTGGCTTGCTCAAGTTTACCGCTCGCAATAAAATGGCCAGTAGAGGTATAGCTTTCTAGCATAGGCCTCTTAGCCGCTTATAGTTTAGTTTGGCTTTGTAGTGTAGGCCAGTCCTCTCGTATAATAATTACCTTTCTGACGCCCTTGGAGATGCCCTTGCCGACCTGCACAAGCCGGGCCGCCCCCGGTTCAGCGCGGGCTCGAGTCCAGCGGGAGCCCAGTGGCCCCAGGCCTTGGCTTGCTCAAGTTTACCGCTCGCAATAAAATGGCCAGTAGAGGTATAGCTTTCTAGCATAGGCCTCTTAGCCGCTTATAGTTTAGTTTGGCTTTGTAGTGTAGGCCAGTCCTCTCGTATAATAATTACCTTTCTGACGCCCTTGGAGATGCCCTTGCCGACCTGCGCAAGCCGGGCCGCCCCCGGTTCAGCGCGGGCTCGAGTTCAGCGGGAGCCCAGTGGCCCCAGGCCTTGGCTTGCTCAAGTTTACCGCTCGCAATAAAATGGCCAGTAGAGGTATAGCTTTCTAGCATAGGCCTCTTAGCCGCTTATAGTTTAGTTTGGCTTTGTAGTGTAGGCCAGTCCTCTCGTATAATAATTACCTTGCTGACGCCCTTGGAGATGCCCTTGCCGACCTGCGCAAGCCGGGCCGCCCCCGGTTCAGCGCGGGCTCGAGTCCAGCGGGAGCCCATGGCCATAGGCCTTAGCTTAGCTAAGCTTAAATGCTCGCAATAAAACGGCCGGTCCCCTGGTATAATAATTACCTTGCTAACTCCCTTCTTGATCTGCGGGCGGCGGGACCGTCGGGCTCACATTCAGCAATGCGTTGGACCCAAACTGATACTCTTTCAAATAAAAAACGAAATCGAATTCGAACCTTCTTGAAGAGTTTTCTGAGAAATTCCGGTGGCCGGGGGGGGGGGGGGGGGGGGTCATGATCAGCACTAGTCGTGCACTCACGCACGGCCCGAGGGGGCCGGACGCGCGCGCGGCCGAGGGCGGGGGGGGTACGTCAGGGGCGCACTTGAACACCATTTTCGATCACTCGAGCTCGACGTTACTCCCGATGTTCCGAAGACCGTTATCAGGTGAGAACGTAGGCGACCTGCGACGCTCATGATCAGACAAATCATAAACAGATACAACGTTCGATCAGAAGCGGCCGCGGAGGCTCTAAGGGTATCGATGCATATGGATCAAGACAGGAATCTCCCAGTCCGGTCACGGCGTCCCACGGCCGAGCCGCGACCGAGTGGGGTGCGCGCGTCCGTACATGCATGCATATGTAGATGGTTATCGTACAGTGCGAAGTTAGCTGGCCGCGGCCGAGCGACCCGGCCGCGCGCGCTGCGCGGACTCTCGCACGGGCATGGGCACGTGCACGGGAGTGGGCCGGCCCGGGGACGGCCCGGCGGCCGCGGCACAGGCCCGCGCGCGACCATAGGGCGTGGTTTGCGCGTGGGCCGCGGTACTAGGGCGAGGGCCGGGGCTCACCGGCGATACGAAGCGGAAGCCTGCGAAGCGCGCGAGGAGCGCGTGGTCCAGAGCTCGAGGGGCACGCGCGCGCGGCGTGGTCCACGGTCCGGCGCGGCGGCTAGTCCGTCGACGATCGCTCCGCGGCCGAGGCTCGACCGGCGCGCGAGTAGAGCTAGCTATAGGCGCCGATGCGCTGCGCGCGGCGGGGTCCGCCGACTCTGCGACAGTCGACTCCGCGCTGCGGCAGCTGCAGTGCGCAGTGCCGATGGTCGCCCGCGCCGGCGAATTCAAAGTCGCCCTCGTCCTCGCCGGGTCGTTCAAGTTCGAACGGGGGCGCTGCGCCCGCGCCCGCGCTCGGCGGCGAGGCTACCTATAGCTAGCTAGCTAGCTACCGCGGACCGCGGCCGGTAGACGACGGTAGTTCTGCTGCGCGGCCCGGCCGCTGCGCACTGCGGCGATGCGCATGCGCAGTGCGCAGTGCGCACGCGATGAGTGGGCAGCGTGGCCGAGCTGCATGCGCAGCCTGCAGCAGCGTGGCTGCGTGGGCCGAGTCCCGCGACCCGGTGACCGGCTGGTGGCAGCCTCCTTTCACCAAGTTTCACCAGCACCAGGGTACGCGAGCCCGGGGAGTGTACCGGTTCAGTGCGTACCGAGTACGGTCTGTATGATCGGCGTGGAAATCCGACTCCGCAAATCCTCGCGGTACGCAGTACTGCGGTGCAAGCTTGATGCAGTGAAAAGTAGTCCAGGCGGCACGGGTACCGTGCGGCGTACGCGGCGCACTGCAGCTGCGAGGAAGCGGAAATCTAGAGGAGACAGCTAGAGAGAAGTGGTTCCATGCAGAACCGCGCAACGAAGAGCAAGGCGCGTACACGACGCACTGCGAGGAAGCCGAAATCTAGAGGAGACAGCTAGGGAGAACTGGATATCGATCCATCATGGCATGCAGAACCGCGCAAGGAATTCGAAGACGGGAGTGAGAGAGAAGTTATAGTTTTCCCCTCGAAAACCACTTTTCCCCCTCGACTTTGACGCTCGAAAGTCGAAGGCTGACCGGTCCACCGAGCCAATCGGAACGCGAATAACGGCTCATTTTTTTCTGTTGTTGCATACTGGACCTCGAAAACGGCCTCCTAGAAAAATTTTGCCTGAAGCGAGGGAACGGGAAGCAAGGGGGGAAGACCTTCTGTCTTTTTTCCCCCCTAGACTTCGAATTCAGGGCACTGCGGTCTTTCTTTGTCTTCAAATTTAAATAGCCTCGCTACTTCATTAATATATTCATCACACTAGTAAAAACCACCCCAGTTCGCTTCGATGCGAACCTTAGAGATCGCCACTCTGTGAACAGGATTCACTCATAATAGGTAGAACTATTTTGTATGGCGAAGTCTGTGAACACTATACGAATTGTACCCGTAATTCTAAAGAAGTCGAGAGTTCGAAAACCAGAGTTCCAGACTTCGCACAGAGTTCGCGGTCAGAGTTCCCGAGTTCGCTGCATAGTTCGGCTGCAGAGTTCGAGCAGAGTTCGGTCTATATATAGAACAGCGAGGCGTGCCGGGCGCCCGCCCCAGGCGCGCCGCCCCGCCCGCCTGCTCGCCATCCAGCAGCCCCGGAGCATAGCAGGCATGCATACGGAAGTCCTGCAACACTTAAAACATGGCGCCGCCCTTGCGGCCGCTCGCTATTGCTACCGGAAGCTACCACTAGGAGAAGAATGCTAGCGCAGGTACGCGTGCCCGGCCGCGCCCGCGCCAGCGCCCGCTCTGCTCGTGCCCGCTCCACTCGCGCGCGCCGCCCGCTCCGCTCGCACGCGCCGCCCGCTCCGCCCGTGTCCACTCTGCTCCGCTCGTACACGCCTCCAGCGCCGCCCGCAGCCGCGCCCACTCCGTTCCGCTCGTGCGCGCCCGCTCCGCTCGCGCACAGCCACTCTGTCGTCGCACACCCCGAGTTCCACGTTATCCTGCAAAGGGGATACATAAGGCGATGGAGCGGGAGGAAGGGTACGGACATCTAGACCTAGGGCCCCCTTCGGGCCCGCGCGGGAGGGGTACGCCACCGCCGTCGCCTTTGGACCAAGGGCCGATAGGGCGCCCGTTGCCCGAAGGCGGCAGCGAAGGCGTACCCCCACCGGGGACCCGGAGGGAGCGCGCGGGGAGGGGTTTGTGCATCTAGACCTAGGGCCCCCTTCGGACCCGCGCGGGAGGGGTACGCCACCGCCGTCGCCTTCGGACCAAGGGCCGATGGGGGGCCCCTTGCCTGAAGGCGGCATCGCTCGCATGCAGGTAAGCCCCACCAATTGCGCGACCTTCCCACTACCATTCTCAGTAAGCCCATTATCCATTTTCAAATTTCTCAGTAAGGCTCAGTAACAAACTATAAAATAGCACTGTATTTTTCAGACTTCTAACCTCTCCTTACTGAAACCAATCACGAAACCCTTTCATTCTTTATTTTTCTAATTCCTTACCATTCCCAGTAAGCCCTTTAACTTTCCCCCGATCTCTCAGTAAGGACAGTAAGACCCTTATTTTTACGAAATGTTCCCGATCGTTTCCGGACTGTTTTCAGTTAGCCAAATTGAAAAATCCAGGTAAACCCCACCAAATAAACAAGTGATCCCCACTTAAAGATATCCCGAATGTATAATGTAACAATGGCAAGCAATCAAGTAAATTTACCTGAGAGTAAGCGGTGCAATGTTTGCGATAAGGTAAAACCGGCATCGAGTTATGCATTGCAAAAGCGTAGCTCAGGGAATGTACTTTTGAATTGGAGATGCAAAGACTGCGACCGAGAGTATCACAATTACCTTTATCATTGTGTGTTAAAAACGCGTCCGAAGATCGAAGTACAATCGAAGATATGCTCGCACTGCAAGATTGAGAAGCTTGCAAGTGAGTTTAATAAAAGACAAAGAACGAAGGATGGTCTCAACTACCAATGCCGAGAGTGTTATAGCAAAACACGTAAGAGTTAAACCGAATTTCATTTTATATTTTTTAAAGCAAGTTTGTGCTGCCGAAAATGCCCACCTGCACAAACTTGCGAGACCAAGGTAAGCCCCACCGACAAAGTACGACGATAGACCACGATTAATCGCAACTGGAACCACTCGCGCCCCGCCCACTATGCAAGATACATGCCTTTCTTATGCATGATCTATGAAAAATAACAATAAACCCCTTTCTCATTCTTCGAATTCTTTACATAGGAGCACTCACAGGAATTTCGCTTGCCTTTCGAACAGTCCCCCGATTAAATGCTTGCTCTACAATCGCTTCCTTTGTGAGTGGAATCGGAATTCCAGCGGCAATACACGATTTAACTTCTTTGTCCACAATCTCGTCAGTTGCTGACATTGCGCGACTTTTCACTACATTAGTAATCCACTCAGCAGGGGAGAACGCAATATATTCCATTGCCGACTTTTCTGTATTCGATAGAATCACCTCAAATATGTTCGACATTCTTTATTCTAAGAAAAGAAAATTAATCGATTGCGGTTATCATGGCTATATATAGTCCACATCTGTCTCTCCATGCATTCTGAACAAACATTTCGACATAATCGCCCGGGGAAAGCAATATCACACCACCTGTTGTCATACCAGTATATACACTAGCAATTGGTATTCTATATCTGAATTGACTTACTAAATTAATATTTATCTTTATTTCCAACATACCTGTGCCTGATGCTACATTTTCTGTTAATGCAGAAGCATGAACAACGTATATTCCTTTTGTTTGACAGGTAAAACGACCCTCAGAAAAAGTTGATGTTCCAAGTCTTGTGAAACCAGCTGAATAGTCAACAAATTTTATTTCTGCACTTCCAGTTCCTCCTGTTCCTGTTCCATATCTTCCCATCATTGGGTGACTATTCATTTTAACATTGCCACTGAATGTGCCTGTGGTTCCAGTAATTCCAGCATTTCCTGAAAGAAGCCCTGAAAACGTCCCAGTGGTTCCACTTACTCCTCCACTTGCTGTAAGTCCTCCTGTAATAGTCGCACTTGTTGCTGTCACAGCCCCACTAACTGCAAGTCCAGTCCCGATCCATGCCCCGCCACTGTAAACTTGAAAAGCCGCTGATTTCCTATCAGCCGGATCGAAAGCTGTTTTATAATCCGCTTGACCTTCATATAGATTATCTTTGGTGACCAGCCCCGACGATATTGCGGGTCGATTAGATACGATCATTTGAGTAGCTTTAACGATTCCACCAGCCTTGTCGGCTCTGAGTTCTTTGACTCTGAGAATGGAAGTCTCATTGAAAGAATCGGTTTTCGCTGTTTCAGTCGAAGGGAATGACTCGTTTAGATCATATACAGTGTGTTGCACGTTATGGACAGCACTGGCTGATAAGGAAAACACAGGCGTGAATACTGTCGACATCTTTTAATTGCTCTTTATTATTACGTGAGAATATTATTGTTTTGGAGAGGTCCGACAGCAATCCAATGGAGTTTAAGGGTGCGATTAGCTGCTGTGACATCTGTGAAATTAGTTGATGCGAAAGTTGTGAATCTTACGATCCAGGTAAACTTATTTTTTAAACCCACACGAGTATTATTAACATACTCAGGTCCGATATATACACAGTTGGTCATGTCCCAATTTACAGAGTTGAAGCTATTCTCGATAGAGGTAGTAATCACTGCATCACTATAAAATGGGGTAGAGAATACGACCGTTCCCGATAACTGAAAGGTTTCTCCTGCTGTGGAATTTCGATTTTCGAGGACTACATCCGCTGTCCCTTGTTGCACATATGCATTTGCATTTACATAGCTACCGAAATTCGTGAGCAACTCGATGCTGTGATTGTGAGTAGGTGGCGAAGTAGGTGTGTTAGTTAAATCGTTATAGTCCCCGCTCGTAGCCACAGCATGCAAGTTTGGTGTATTAATCAGATCATTGTAGTTTCCACTTGTAGCCACAGCATGCAATGTCGGTGCAATAGGGGTGTTAGTTAAATCATTGTAGTCACCACTTGTAGTCACAGCATGCAAATTCGGTTTAGTAAATAATCTATCCCATGTTCCATTGAAAGGGAGTGTAGATTCGGATATAATAACACTTTGATCGATCCAGCGAGGTATGTAAGTGGTGAAATCGGGAATTCTTGCTAAATCATAGTAATCACCTGTGAATGCTACACTACTCCAAGTAGGCTTCTCAGTAATATCAGTCCATTTACCACTAAATCCCAGCGGAACATCTGTGAGTTCTTTGTAGCTCACCTTTTGTTTCGGTATCGATAGCTCAATGGGCGAGAATGCACCCGAAAGCTGATTTTCAGAGGTGAAATACATGAGATTTTGACTATTAAGGAAGTCATCAGCGACATTAAATTTGGAATTCGTGGGCAATTCGAGTCGACTTATTGGGGTGTTTGGATCTAATACATATTCAGCACCAAGGTGGATAACAGGAAAAGTTTGATCATTCGGAGTGTCCACAAAGAAATTAGAAGCATGCACATCACCTGCAACAGTTCCACCTGTTAGTGGTAAATAATCATGATCGTGTGAATCAGGTGGATAGGTCGATGGGGGATTGACAATATGCTCCCACAAATGCTTGTGAACATTGGGTAATTCAAGTCGACTAAATGGAGTGTTTGGATCTAATACATATTCAGCACCAAGGTGGACAACAGGGAATGACTGATCATTCGGAGTGTCCACATAGAAATTTGGAGCATGCACATCACCTGTAAGAGTCCCACCTGTAAGAGGTAAATAATTCCCAAGAGCCGACGTTAATTCGGTATCTGTAACATAATCTTCAAGAATTGCTGCAAGTTCTGTATCATCTACATAGTTTTTGCTTTCGAGGTAATCATCTGTTACCACACCTGAAAGGGTTGTATTGTGTAAGTTTTTCGCCGCCATTCTCTGATTGACTTCTAAGGCGCCACCTGTTGTTGTTTTAATCCATGCAATCTCGCATTTTCCGTGATCATCTGTGGGTTGTCCCACAACAGGAAGATAGTTTACAACTTTCTCCCTTGTGAACACAATCTTAGGTCTTGCTACATCATATGCGCTTTGATCCGTTACATTTACTTGAATTGCTGCTGAAAAATCCGCTTCTTGTCCTATTTCTCCTGGGTGATAATTCGTAACATAGATACTGGGGAAAGTATCATTTACTCCTACATTGAAATCGCCACTATAAACTCCATTTACGATTGGATCCCGTGGTAATCTTACAGCAAGAGTTCCCACCATCGGTGTGCCTGTTTCACCTGTAAACGACCCATTCAGGTTAACATAATGATCATTCAAAAACAGCCTCTCAGGTGTATTAATGGATTGGTAAAGTGTGACCCCATTAAAAACATTTCCGATTGCATTCAATTGCGCAAAAACTGGCTGCTCATCTATTTCCTCCCATGGGTGCCTGTGGTTACTATTGGTAATCTCTGAATAATCATGGGAATGTTTTCCTGGTGGGAAGGTTGAGGGCGGATTTGTGATATCTTCCCATATATGCTTATGGGCAAAATCTGTTATTTGATCTTTTGTGTGATTATGGGCAAAATCTGTAATATCTGCTTTTGTGTGTTTTTGCTTTGCTAACCAATCTAAAACAACATTCGATGTCGGGTGATTTGGTAGGTTTGCTTCAATCTTCACAGTGAGATAATCGACTATTACATTACTTCCATTAATATTACTTGCCCATAGGTTACTGCTGTAAATGTTACTGGCATAAATATTACTGGCATAAATGTTACTTGTAACTGTAAGGTTTGATGAAATTGTAAGATTAGATGAAATAACACCACCTTTGAGAGACAGGTAATCATGAGTGTGTGGATCAGGTGGGAAGGTTAATGGTCGATTGGTGATATGCTCCCACAAATGCTCGTGAGAACTGGGTGGAAACGTTAAAGGGACATCTGTGAGTTCTTTGTAGCTCACCTTCTGCTTTGGTATAGTGAGTTCAATTGGTGAGAAATCACCCGAAAGGCGATTTTCAGAGGTAAAATACATGAGATTATGGCTGTTAGGTAAATCGCGATCGAGTCTGCAAATCGGGGTGTTGTCGCCTAATATAAATTCGGCGCCTGTATGCACGACCGGGTTTCTTTGGATATACATATTTGATGCACCTATTACA
Source organism: Cyanophora paradoxa (assembly GCA_004431415.1). Taxonomy (NCBI): domain Eukaryota; class Glaucocystophyceae; order Cyanophorales; family Cyanophoraceae; genus Cyanophora; species Cyanophora paradoxa. The sequence continues at coordinate 53,783 of QPMI01000692.1, forward strand.
GGTGCCACAATGGGCACATCTGAACATATAAGGTTGCAAGTGATGGAGAAAATGGTTTTAGGGGCGAATAGATTGCAAACAAAGGTCACAGTAGCTGGATCAATAGTAGGATCGACATTTGAACAGATCTGAAACATCCACCCTCCCACACAGCTGCAATTTAAATTGCGAAAGGCTGTGCCTGCCATTGCATCCACATAGCCAATCCCATTTGCTATGTCATATATGTGACCAAACTCGTAACCAAAAATGTCATTCCATAGGTTAGAAGCCATAGCTCCCATCACATACCCTTTTAGATCTACTATCAGGTCATTGGATTCACTGGGTATATTGGCATGGGTTATATAAAATTGATTATCCAAGACAGCATTCTTTATTGTCGTTTCTACTATGGGTTCAGTCATTATACTCTATTATGGAATACTACAAAAATTAAGGTTGTTACATAACGTTTGGAACATGTTCATATATTCTCCCTTCTCGCTGTGCCATTTCCGCCATAAAGTCTCTGTCATTATTCATCGTTTGCTCTGCCAATTCTTGTGCTCGTGATTTTTTGGGTGCTGCCCTACTTGCTGGTGGTTGATCAGTTCTCACAACACTAAGACCATGCCCCTCGGCTGACCTCACCTCTAACCCCACATCTCCTTCGGCTGCTTGGGTCACATTCAGCTCAGGTGTGGAGTATTTATTACCTGCTCCTGCAATGGTTCTGTCTATGCATGCACAACACAAAGCTCGGAATTTGTATGCAAGCACAAGCCCAAGAGCACCGAGAATCGGCAAGAGAATGATAAGCACTAAATTTCCTGGATCCGATCCGGGTGCTCCGACTGGATTGGTAGGATTTGTGGGATTATAAGGTGGTGTGTTTGGATCTGGATTAGTTGTAGGGGGATCTTGTGAATCGGGATCTGGATCAGGGGTATTCGGATTGGGATCGTTTGGCGGCGGCTCTGTCGACCCTGCTAATGTGGTTGGCGCTGTGTATGCATTCGCAAACACGATGGGAGCCGTCGCTGGATTTCCTGTGGAGGATCCTGAGATTGCACCATAGGTATCTGCGAGATACTTGTATAATTCCTGTGTCACAGGTGGATTGCTCACAGATCGACACACCCAAATATTGCATGTGGTATCATAGACTGTGTCCCTAATAAAGGGAGGTAGAGCCGTCCCACTGAATGACTCAAAGAATCCATTTCGCGATAGCAATCGATGCCCTGCATCACAATTTCCGCCCTCATAATATTTGGTAGCCGAAATCGCACCTTGCACATAAATATTACATGTCGAGTGCAATCCAATGTTATTTAGGTTAGGAGTATATCTGTCATCGAGACGGACAGTGCACACCCATGGGGAAGCGGTTTTTTGCAAGGGGGGAAAAGAAGACCGAAGGTCTTCCCCCCCTTGCTTCCCGTTCCCTTGCTTCAGCCAAAATTCTTCTATGAGGCCGTTTTCGAGGCTCAGTTTGCAACGCAGGAAAAAAATGGGCCGAAATTCGCTTGCAGCGACACGTGTTTGTCGCTGCGGCCGTCCATGCAAAAAAAGGTTTTCGAGGGCGAAGACCAGTTTTCCTTGACTTGAAGCCTGGAAACCAACTTCTCTCTCATTCCGATCTTCGAATTCCTTCCGCGATTCTAGCGAAGACCAGTTTTCCTTGACTTGAAGCCTGGAAAGCAACTTCTCTCTCATTCCGGTCTTCGAATTCCTTCCGCGGTTCTGCATGGAACCAGTTCTCCCTATAGCTAGCTGTCTCCTGTAGATTTCGGCTTCCTCGCAGTGCGTCGCGTAAACCTTGCTCTTCGTTGCGCGGTTCTGCATGGAACCACTTCTCCCTAGCTGTCTTGCTCGATCTCCTCTAGATTTCCACTTCCTCGCACTGCGCCGCGTACGCCGCACAGAATTACTTAAAAATTCTCCCTAGCTGTCTTGCTCGATCTCCTCTAGATTTCCACTTCCTCGCAGTGCGCCGCGTACGCCGCACGGTACCCGTGCCGCCTGGACTACTTTTGACTGCATCAAGCTTGCACCGCAGCACGTGCACCGAAGCACGCGCAGCCCGTGGGCCGGATTGGCCCGTACCGCGTAGCTTAGGCCGTGCAACACAGTTGATGCGCAGCGTTTCAATCTCAATCTGGCCTTTCATTGAGGCTTTTCTTTATTCGGTTAGATCGCAGCGTCTGCTTATCGGGCCTTTTCTATTCTTTTCAATCATATGCAAATATAATCTGTTTCTATCTTTACTACTTCAATTGCAACCTGCCGCGCGCGCTGGGCCGGGGTCGATCTAGATCTGCCCCTTGCATGTTCGTGCCACTACTACTCTTTCATTAGATCCAGATTCCCCCCTTGCACCCCCGGCGCGCCAAAACGCGGCCGGGCCACTAGTATATATTTCTTATCGCCCACTTCGATTACATCTGTATTTGGGTGGCTGTCAAGCTGAGTCCAAACTGCATCATATCTGGAAGTGTAATAAACTAACAGACCATCAGTAGAAGATGTGAAAGCAAAGAAGGTCATAAAGTCCGTGGATCCAAAGAAGTCAGCATTGGTCGATGTTAGGGTGACTCTGGGATAGCTCATGTTGACAGTCTCAGAAGGATATGGAATATATGAGGTGTAATTGCGATTGAACAGGTAATAGTGAAATCCATCTGAGACATTCGAGTGAGTGGGCAAGGTGACTGTTAAGGTCTTACTGCGATTTTCAAACGTGTTCTGTATGACAATGTTGCAAGAATTAATATATCGAGAATCGAAAAAGTAATTATTTGTGACTCTATTATCGATCACAGTCGCATTGGTTCCATTAAACACGAAATTCTGCCCATTGATCCTTGTAGTATATAGGTCGGTCACATCGAGTGGATACTTTATTTTTAATCTATCAGTATCATCATACTGGGGAGTCTGACCCACAGCTGACCACCCTACTGTGTATGGGGGATATTCAAATTTCGCTGTGGTCGCATTATATGTATAGAAGTAGACACCGACTGGGTAGCCATTGATATAAGTATGAATCGTAGGATCGGCTACAAGATTAAAGCCTGTCGTGGTGACATTCTCTGCTCGAAAAACGGTAGTATATTTGGGTGCTGGTGTTATGCCTCCTGAGGGCTGGGCGAAATATCGATTGGTATCTACTATGGTAACAGTTGGGGGGGCATTAAATGCCGATGTGAAGGTAAAAGGTATACTAATCGACTCTGATGGAGTATATCTATAATAGTAGCCATTTACCATACTTAATAATTCTGAGCTCGGGAATGACCTGCTACCTGTCTGAGTCATAGGGGTAAACGCTTTGATATTGTGGTATGATATACTGGGTGTCGGGGAGTTTACCAAAGCGACAGCATCTGCGAAATCAGACTTTGTTATATAGAGCTCTTTAAGATATTCTCGTTTGAAGGGGTTTGTGGGTTCGCCAATCTGTATATTGGAGGCTGGGAAGGGGACGACATTATTTACCTGTAAATCTCGGTAAACCTTTACTCTGGGTTTGCTATCGAATTCAGGGGTGATATAATTGATATTCAGAGTGAAACTCAGATTAGCTATGGTGTTCAGTGAGGAGTTCCGGATAATGAGAGTATTTGTTCCAACATATTGGAACAAAACCTGAAACCCTGTGGAGGTGATATTATGGACATATGCCTTGTTATATTCATCAGTGAAAGTGATTTGATTATAGTAAACTGTATGATCGACCAAGGTAACCGTAGGTAAAATCTCGAAACCTGTGACACCCAATTGATCCCAAGTAAATGTGTATGTTGGACTGTCTGCATAAACTACATAAACTTCGAGACCTGCGAATTTCTGCGGGTAGCCTGTGACCTGGTAGGTCTCAGTCCGCGAAACCGAGCGGGAAAGGTTACTATTAAAGTCAGTGTAGCTGATCAGTGCATTATCACTGGTGAGAATCTGATTGGGTCGGAGTGAGTGATTAAATGGAAGGATTAAATTGGAGGCAAACATGGAAACTCCATGCACCTCTGACCATCTCAGATTCGATAAACCAACCCGGTATGTGTTATCAGTCGCGGGGTAAATGTTCCTTTTCGATAGAATATGGGCTAAGGTAATTGCAAGCGTTCCATCTGCTGCAAACAGAGCATTAATTTCGGATTGCAAAGCCGCGATTTCAGTAGTGTGGGTCGTGAGGGTTCCATCCTGGCTGGAATCTTTGGTGTTCTTGCTCCTCTCGAACTCCAAAAACGCCTTTACGATGTCCTTGCCCAAAAGATCGTTTATATTGTCTCTGGTAATGTAAACATGGTCTGTTCTCAGTGCCTGTTTCTCTGTGGTAAAAGCCGGAATCTCCTCTGCAAATGATATAGTCGTTTTATCAAGTGCTAAGGATCTCACATTCGGAGCATTGGCGCCAATTATATCCACAACGTTCCCATTTTCGACAATTTCTAAGGTCGGTTTCGCGGGGTCTAATGTGAAAACACCCTCTGTTATCTGGGGAACCGATTCGCTCTTCTGAATCACAAAGGATTCGATGTTTAGGTTACAGGTTGCGACATTGGTGGCGAAAAACGACTCGGACTTAAGCGAGTTTACGTTAAGAGTATTTGTAGATATGTTACTTGCTGTAATATTACTCGTCGTTAGATTACCTGCTGAGAGATCATGGACGACCTCTACCTTTGTTTTCCGCGTGGATACTCCCGCTATAAGTGTGCTATTATCCACGATTCTCATAGCTGCATTTTGGAAACCGCTCTCATCTTGAATGAAGAAGTTTAAGCGACCTCTATCGAATGCTTTTGGGATGTTCCTACGATTATATCGCACCGTTTTCGGTAGCTGGCGGGTTGCCTGAATGCTGGCGACTCTGTTTCGTTCGTTATCATCAAGTAAAAAGTCGATTCCAAGTTTATGATCCCCTTTCTCGACGTTCATTAACTGCAAAGCTGCGGGTCTGCTCGGTGTCCCACTGACTGGATCTTCGCGGTCTGCATTGAAGTTTATTTTCAGAGACCCGCGAATTTCAGTGTTTACCTGATCAGTGTCCTCTATCTGAGTGGTCGAATTAATAACTCGTGCATCTGGTCGCGGATTCAGGAACGACATCCTCTTTATAAACAAAGAAGATATATAAGAAGTATATAAGATAATGAAGACCGTTCTCGCTTTGAGTGGAGGGGGGTCGCGCGGAATAATCGAGGCTGCTATAATGGCACAGATTGAAGCCCAAACCGGTAAACGAATCCAACAGCTATTCGACTGCTTTGCGGGAACATCCACAGGTGGATTAATCGCGCTCCTATTGAATATCAAGGGAACCGATGGCGCCCCTAAATATACTGCCACTGATATTCTGGCGCTCTACAAAGCGAAACTACCGCTGATTTTCGCGAATCCACGAGTGCTTACATCGATTGTACAGCGCCCAAAGTACGAAGCAACTAACTTAGAAGCTGTGGCTCTGGAACTCTGCGGCTCAGCGACCATGGCGGATCTCTATAAACCCACCATCGTGACTGCGCTCGACACGGTCTTAATGTCCCCCGTTTTTATTTCAAGCAACGATGAAGACATAAATGGGATGCTTGTGCGCGATGCTGCAAGGGCTACCTCAGCTGCTCCGACCTATTTCGAGCCGAAACAAGTCACAGTCGCCGGAAGAACATACTGTTTAATTGATGGTTGCATGAGTGGAAATAATTCGCCCGGGGTTTGTGGTTACACATTCGCCCGCACTTTATTCGGAAACTCTTGCGAGGAGGAGCTTATAGTGGTCTCGATTACGGCGGGTCATGTCCAAGACTCTGATAAGGCGACATCTGGATATTCGTACGACACTATGAAAAATTGGGGGATCGTGCAATGGATGCTAAGCGCCACAGGATCGCCAATTCTCAGCATGTTCTTAGAGTCGAGTGATCTAAACGCACACGTAAAGCTACTGAAACTTTTACCCAGAAACGATGATCAGAATTACGATCGCTACTATAAGCTGAGCGTTCCTTTACCGAAAGATAAAATGACCCTCGATACTATCACAACGACGCACCTGCAATATTTGGAAACGGAAGCGCTCGCGTTTGTTTCCGCACAGCAAACGTATTTTAATGCGATGTATTCAGTGCTGACGATGAATATCTCAGAGGGCGACGTTCCCATTATTAATCTGTCCGGGTGCACAGATGTAAGCGCACCCCCGGAATCCAATTGGGTGCCGCTCGATAAAAGCGCTTTTATTGCGGAATTTGGCACAGCTTCTGATGCCCGCTGGTCAAATGCTACGGGGTGGGTGGGCTTTACCAACCCGCCGCAAGGTAGTAGGTCGGGAGGCAATTATTTACGCATTGATTTTCCGCGTCTGTTTATGCTTTCCTCTATAAAAATGAAGCCGGCTGCAAATGGAAACTACATTAAAACGTTTGAGATCGATTACCAATTAACTCCGGGAGTGTCGGCACTTGTCACATACACAGAAGCCGGCGCGACGAGAGTGTTTACCAATGCAAATCAAATAGCCGGAAGTGCTGATCCCGACGAACATTTCTAAGCGAACCCGAGATCTATTAGAACCCTCGTAATCTGGGTGCTCTCGACGAACGTAGCTTCGGCATGCCGAATTGATTTCGAGGGCTACTACGTGTGAACAGCGCTTAATCCGTGATCACTTCGAGCTGGAACGAGAATGAGAGACCGTTTATATCCGCAACAGAGCCCCGCCATTTTCGAAGCGAAATTGTGAGACGATCTAAATCGAGTTGCGATGTGACATTTACGTAAGGGATGCTTGCGCTCGGTTCGTGGTAAAAGGAATATCTACCAAAGTCCGAGTTCATCTGAATTCGCAATAGATAGGAGTCGTCGACATTGTTCAGTCTACCTGTAACCGCTGCGAATTTGGTAAAAGGGCGGAGCTCTTCGATATCAAGGTAAATATATGGAATTGCATTAAAGTCGACCATTTTCGGGCATATAATCGCGTAGCGACTGGGGTAATCTCTGAGTGGAACCGGCACTGGTTCTGGTGTGCTGGCGTAAACCACTCCGGGTTCTATGCCGAGACAATCACAGAACTCCTGGTCTGAGGACTCTAATGTAAACGGGCTATTCGGAGATGAGAAAACGAAGCGGTTCGTAGACAGAGCGAGAGAAAAGGAGACCGGGAAGAGACCGAGTGGATTAAAAGAACCGCCCGCAAATCCGAGTATAGCATCACTGTTTAGAGCTCTCTCTTTCGGATATCGTTCGTTATCAGCATCGACGTAATAATAATCGTTTACGCTGGGAATCGGTGCTATCATTTTGGATGCGGGGATTACTGTGGACTCTTCGTTTAGAAGCGTTATAGTTATTGTCTGATCGGACGGAACAACATAAGAGCTATTGGGAATCTCAGCTGATAGCACACGAAATCGCCTTACATTATTAAGGCGCGTTTTCAAGTGCAGCACGCCGTTTTCAAGGTCTCTACTGTCGCAATTTATTGTTATTCTTTTCATAATCTATTATAGTAAGATGAAAGAATACCTGAGCTTTTCGAACGATGATCGCGATGAGGAGTTTACTCAGCCAAACCAGTATGTAGTGACATTACCCCGTCGCTATGACAACGTAAAATCGGTGCGCCTGGTGCAGGCAACGGTTCCCAATGTTCTTTCGACTGTGACGAACGATATTGATGCCACTGGTGCAACCATCGAGCGCATGGAACTCTATTTCTCGGTCACAGCTTCGGATTCCGGATTCGTGACCATCACAATCCCCAAAGGATTTTACACCAAAGACGACCTTGCCGCAAAAGTCACAGAAAGACTCGAAGCAGCTCGCCTTTCAGATTTCGGTGGAAAATATATTAAATGCCGCTATAATACTACTTCAAAGATCTATGAGTTTTTCAGTGATAGTAACTTTTGGTTCAAGTTCTCCAAAGCTTCCCCTGAAACACTCAGAAAATCCAGTAATCGCAAAGCAATCGCTAAGAAACTCGCAATATTTGGTTTCAAAGATATTCAGCTATATGTTTACGAGACATTTACCCCTCTTGCAAGCGATACATTCCTTGTGTTTAATCCTGGGACGGGAACTGTGACACTCAATCGACGCATTCGCGGCTATACTCGTGGAGATGAGACCCCGGCGGCGATGATCTGGCTATATATTGACGAATTTGCGCCGTTTATTCGCTCAGTCAACAAGCACGTCGATGGTTATTTCATGCGCATTCCAATCCCACAGGAACTCGAACATGGTGATATCTACCACTTCGACACGTCCACTACGGTGCCTCTCATTCGTGAATTCCGCGAATTAAAATAGTTCGACCGCTTGACGATTAAACTCATCGACCATGATGGCGCTCTCTTAGATTTCGGGGTTTGGGCGCGTTATTTCACTTTTGAAATCGAAACCTACGACGCACCGCCCGAAATGAATTTCTACTAAGCCCTTTAAATTATTTTCTGATCCCAAAGATAAGAGAAGAAACGCTCATGGAGACTAACAGCCAATTCCAGCGCCCAACGCTGAAATCTATGCTCACCACCGATGACTACAAGGATTATTTCCTAAACAAGTCGCTGGTCATTGGAACGTCCTCTGGCACTAAGCCACTTCGAGTTCTGGTCGCCCCCGATACCGAACCAACCAATGCCCTCGGTAACCGAGTAGTTTTCAAAATCCCCCTCTACCATTTCCTGAATGGTCTCGCGCTGCAACTCGACCTTAACCCGATCACCCTCACTGATCTCACGAATGGTATCGCTGGAACTACTGGCTACCTTCGCGTCATTGGATCGCTAATTAAGCGCATTGAAATCTCTCACGCTTCATTCCGCTATGTTGTCCCAGAAGATTTCGTCACCCAGTATTTTCTACTGATGACTGAACAGGGCGAACTCGATAAGAAACTTCGCTATGTGGGTGGTCTTGTCGGAACCGCTGGTAACACTGTCGGTGGAACCTACGAAATCGATTTACCCTCTCCTTTCGAGAAGGCGATGTTCCCACTTTGCGCTCTGAACTCTGAGATCACAGTAGAAATCGAATTCAAGGCGCAAGGGGATGGTATTATTGAGGACACGAACAATGTTGCTAATATTGCGGTAACCAACAATGGCGCTTCCCTTCAAGTGCTGAAACCCCGCGTTATTTGCAAGGTCGTAAATGCCGATTAGGCGGTTGTATCTGAGACCATTGCCCGTGTTAAATCGACTGGCATCGCGATCCCCTACAACGAAATCGGTTTCCTACACACAGATTTCCAGCCGACCGCCTCCGGTTCGCGAGTCAATCTCTCGCAACTCACAGGTGCGGGTCTCATCCACACTCTCGTATTCTCTGTGCGCCAAAACGCGAAGACGAAGGTGAACAACGGAACTCTCTCGGTTCTGGCTCCTCGTGCACTCAGAACCAACGCTGTAAGCTTCTATGTAGAACTCAACAATAACCGCCTTTACTCGAATACTTCGCTTCCTCTCATGATTGCCGCGACCGAACTTCAAGAGAAATATAATTCGGCGATCTTTACCGAGAGCACAAGCTACCCCGCTCTCACTGGCATTTATTTCGGTGCTGGAAACGGAAAAGCGTCGCTTCTCAACCAAGAGAATACGGGCTACATCGATGCCACAGGCACATCGGCGTTCGATCTGGTCTTCGAATTCAACGGTGTCACAACGGCAGCCGAAGGTTCATCAGAATGGTATGCGGGTGCCGCTTATCAGAAGATGCAAATTCAGTGCATTGCCCTCGCTCATAACATAATGATAATCACAGGCGACGGTATCCGAAGAGTATCCGCATGATTACCACATTCAGTCTTATTTTTCTATTGTTTTTATAGTGAAAGAATGCAAAAAGGGACGACGCCCATGGATCTCGAGGAATGGAACCCGAAACAGAGGGTGAAACTTCCCGCACGATTTCTCCTTTTGGCGAAAACCAATTGTGGTAAATCGGTATTCTTAAAGTGGCTGATCAAAGAACTCGAAGACCAGATCTCGTATGTTCTGGTTTTCTAGCCTACGAGTTTCAACGGTTTCTGGGGACAAATTACAGATGAAGTGCATGATACCTGGAAACCGGAATATGTGGAGTCGATCATAGAAGCCCGCAAAAAAGCCATCATCGCGGGTAAGAAACCAAAGAATATTCTCATTGTGCTCGACGATTGTTTGGAGTCCGGAACTATCGATCTTTCGCGCGATCATTTGCTAAATAAATTGATGGCGCAAGGTCGTCATACGTTTTGTTCCGTGGCTCTAATATCGCAGAAACTAACAAAGCTTTCAACGATCATTCGCAGCAATGCGGAGTATATCATATTCCTTAGCTGGTCAAACATGCGAGAGTTTGAAGCATATCACGAGGAATTCGGGAACATGGATAAAGAGAGTTTCAAACGCATGTTCCAAGAATTCTGTCATAGCTACCAAGCGATCATTCACGATAATACCGGGTATTCTGTGCGATGGTGGGTCGAAAAAGCCGATATGATCGATGACCATCCGTTTACTAAATTCCACAAGCGGGCGGCTTTTGAAGAAAAGAAGCGCAAACAGCAAGAGGAGCAAGCGACAAAACCGCCGCCTGTCAAAGATTCGACAACTGTATGCAAAACTTTATCCAAATTTGAGCGTGAGCTTGAAGGTATCCCCAAACTTTCGCAAATTTCGCCCAAGAAAAAGAAAATGTTAATCAAATGTAAGAGAAGATAATCATGGTCTACCGAAAGAAGCCTCAAACCATTCAAACGGTCGCTTCTGGTAATCCTAATCGCGGACTTGAAGAGTCTGGATTAACGTCGGGCGGCGGTCTCGAAATGCCCCAATATCTTATAGACACTTCGCCAGAAGAGGTCGCCAAGCAAGAGGCGATTATTGCGAGTGCCACCGCGGACAAGGGCAACCAAGATAGCGGTAAACGCCGAATGGAGGATTTAGCTACTGTAAAACCACAGATTGGAGGCGGCTCCATCGATGAAGCAACCGACAAAGTACTCAAAGCGCAAGTTGTCGCAAGCCAGCACAAGACACAAGACGTCCCGAAAGCCGCCGAAACCGAGCTTAAAAAGCGCGGATCCTATCAAAAACACACGGTTCCTGTTGACGTTGTCATGAGCTTCGAAGAGAAAGTGCGAGACCTTGAAATGAAAGTCTCTAACTATGAGAAATGGATGCAAGATTATAACGAACGCAAGAAATTAAAGGGTCTCGTAAAGAAAGAGATCTCCAAACTCGGATTAAAGCAAAAGGTCGACGTAGAGGAGATTAAAAAGGAGGAAAAGACAGATGCGCAAGCCGTTACTCGTCAGCAATCGGTCGCCCCGCAATATGCACATATAGTGCCGACTGCACCAGCGAATTTCGCGGCAATGCTCGGTGGTAAACGCCATATCCGCTAATGACTGTGAATATCCGCAAGGCAAAGCTGAACCCGCCCGTATTTAGAGCGGGTCTTAATATGAACGCCCTTGCAAAACGGGCATGTGGGTTCTGTAAACAGCATTATAAGTTCGACCAACTCATAAGGAAACACACGAGCAAGCAATAGCCTCATTCCCTTTTATTTTCTCCGATATTTAATACGTTGCCCAATTGTAGGGTCGATGAATTTCATCACACAATGCATCGAAATGTTTCATTTACATTTCATATCTCACTGTAAGTCCGGATGCTGCGACACAACCGTAGAGGTTGATATTACCGATGAAGACCATGGAGGTAGGCGCCTTTCTGTATATTCTAACCACAGCGACAATCACAACCACCCACGATCTCGATCACCCTCGCCTGTGACCGCGGCTATGAGTTCCAATATCGAAACCGCTCAGATAGAGGACGTGCATGTAGAGCATATTAGAAGGCGCTCATGTCCTGAGTTTGTGGAAGGTCATTTGCGCGCTGACTCCCCTTATCCGATGTATAGATTGGATCAAATGGCATTAGGCGACGATGAAAATGTAACGAACCCTTATGTTTATCCTCAGCAACCTTATGTATATCCTCAGCAACAAGAAAGAACCGTCTGGAATGGTTATTGAGCGGTGAATTTTGGTGGCGATTGTATCGAGCCAAGGGCAAAAATTGAAGGTTTCGGTTAAAGGTTTTTAAGGGCAAGGGAAATAATACAGAGTGACAAAAAACTATTTTCTCCGGTTATAGTAAATGGCGAAACCCAAGATTTCAAACCAAGAGGCGATGGCGGCACAGCAGGAAAAGCGCAGACCCGGGCGACCGAAAAAGGTGATCACAGAAGAGGAGAAGGCGGAGAGATTAAGATTAAAACGCGAAAAAGACGCCGAGCGGCAGCGAAACAAGCATCAGAGACAGAAGGAGGAGCGATTAGCCGCCGGGGAAGCGACTGTATTTACCCCGGAACAGCTACAAAAGATTGCAATTCGTAAACAGCAGCGATACCAAGACGATGAAGAGTATCGGGAGAAAATCCGAGAGAAGGCAAGGGAATACCAACGCAGAAAGAGAGCGGAACGAAAGCTGTATCCGCCGGTGAAGCCCCAGCCGCAAAAGCCCGCTGGAAGACCCCGAAAGCATGTGGTCGAGAACGCGAAAAATCCGTAGCGGAAAGTATCCATACGATGCAAAAAATGATTGATTTTTTACCTCCCTTTTTATTCCCCGTATCGGTCAAAAAAGCACTTAAAGAATTGGCGACAAGGGTATGAAAAGGAAAATTTGGTAGATTGCGCCGAAATTATTTTCTCCGGTTATTTTAAAAGAACTAATAGAGATGCCGCGCGCAACCAAAAAAATCGCTAACAATGTTCGGGACGAAATTATCGGATACATTATGCAGGGATTGAGTCAGGATTTGCTAACCGAAGAACAGGCGCATTGGGCGATGCACAACACAATGAACCGGAAGCCCAAGCTCCAAACGCTGATAGATATTCGGGATACTCTGAATGGCATCATTAATCCCCGCGTTTTCCGCAGGGCAGAGCGGAAAGAGAAGCGCGCCGCTCGCACCCAAGTTAATATAGAAAAGCAAAAGCAAAAAGAACAAGAGGCGAAGCGTTTACAGCGCTTCGATCGCAAACAAAAACAGAAACGGGCGAAAGAGAAGAAGCTTCAAGCGAAGCAACTTAAAGAAGAGCGTAAAGCGTTAGAGGATGCGATTAAACGCATTATTCTCGATCCAATCGCCGCATACGATCCGGAAACTCTCGCAACAATTACGTTCAAGCTATGGGGACCTGGATCCGGTGCTCGGTCGTCGGAGGTAATTGTTATTCCCGGAATTCCCGGAACATATATAAAAGACAGAACCTTTGTCACCTACAAGAATATAAGAGAGACAGTTTCGGTGAGGGTGTTGCGAAACTTTGCTCTGGCAAAAATCGATAGAGTGTATGGAATTCTCACCGCTCAAAATCGTTATTATTCGGAAGAGAGAGAGATTCAATCTTCGATTTACTCGAAAACTACGATGAATTGAAGATTGGTCTGGGAACTTTCGCACAAGCATACGAGATGTTCTTCTTTAAGACACCACCAACCGAGGAACAGAAAAAACTACGCAAAGGTTTCGATGATTTTGGCGGCAGTGTCGATGATGCCTTTATAACTGTTCATGAGGTCGTGATCTATGGGGACGAAGGTGTCGAAGATGACGGAGCCGGTGCTATACCTGGAAATCGCTATGGGTTTCTGGATGAGGAGCTTACGGACAGTATGCGATGCACCGCGATTATGAGCAAATTCACAGACTACACATTAAATCCAAACGCGTCTGAGTTCGAAGATATTATTGAGCTTCCCAAATCATCGACATCTAACGCTTGCGGCTATGATATGATCATCTCCACATGGGGAGCGTCCATTAAAAAGTGTCAGGAGGCGCCAAAACCGCGATATACTGACTTAACTATGTCGTACGACGGTCTCTATAAATTCTTTCACGGTCGTGAACGCACACCTGGCGACTCTCTGGCTCTCACGCTCCGCCACATCGAGAAATTCTGTAAGAGAATCCAGACAGGCTTCCGCGTCTTTGATGTCGACGGAAAGTTAGTATACAAATTCGCGGCGGAATCAATTAACAAAAACATCTTTCCCCGCAATATTCACTTTATGATTCACAACAAGCATATTTATATATTCAACGATAACATCAAGTCGCTCGAAATGCGCATGGCAAAGATGGAGGTCGAAGAGCTCGATGATCATGTTCCTAAGTCGACCTCTTCGTTAGCACTATACAAAATTCCGACGTGTCTTACTCACGATATCTTCGCGCACACATCCAAGGATCTGTTAAAGATCACGCAATTAAAACTATCGCCCGACGAGCGCAGTTTCATCCGCATTCTTTATACTGGGCGCGAAGGTCTGGAAGGTCTTCTATTTACGTTCCTGAAAATGCGATATGAGCCCGCTGTGAAGCTAACACCATCGAAACAAATCGACAGCATCACATTCAAAGCTAATGGCTCGATGTTCTCTATCAAAGATCCACGCACAACATCCACGCACAACAGACCACTTTATTGAGCAAGATTTCGAAACAGAAGAGTATTATAATAAGGTCTGTGAAATCGGTAAGGGGTTCCGCGAGTCGCTACTAAATGCGACGAATATCTCACATTACAGTCCGAACATGCGCGAAATTCTCACGCACTACAAGCGATCCGCACTAAGCGGCTTTTTCTATAAGCCGAACCCGAAAGCTACCTACACAGCTGTCGATATGGCGAAGTGCTACCCTTCGATACTGAAAGGCATGCAATATCTTCCGAAATACAATGTATTCGATGACTTCGTTCCCTTTAAAGCGGGAAGCGATATTCTCGAATACGCGATCTACTACGTGCGCGTGGTCGCGTTTGAGAGAGAGCAAGCGACTTTCGCCGACGACGAGGACATTGATTATGATGCCGCCGTTTCCCGCAAGATTGATGGAATCGAAATTATTCTGGATCGCGCATTTTCCGTGAGTGGTCGCTGTTATAATTTCATGACAGGCTACACTCTCTCCATGCATTGGGCGGACGTAAAGGACAAGATAGAGATTATCGCGGTCGCGGAGCCTTCGCATTTGGTGCCCAATACGTCGATCGCTGAGATGCAAAAAGTGCTGTCAAGCGACATTCAAACCACAGATAAGAAGCACATTTTAGTGAAAGAGATCGGAATGCTCGGCAAATTCCAAGACTCGCAAACATCCACGAAAATGTTCTACAACCGTGCCGAGGCTGAGAGGTTCGCCCAAGAATGCGGAGGAACAGTAGAGGTGTTTACTTTCAATCCTAAGAATTCGAAACGTGTCAAAACTCTTAGCGAATTCGAAGGTCACATCTATTTCGTTAAGATCAGCTCCCACCGCGAGCTCGTTAACGGATTCCTTCCTATCCACTTTCATATTTACGATCGTAACCGTGCCAATATGTTTGCGCAATACAAGCGCCTGACAGCGCGCGGGCACAAGGTTGCCGGGATCAGAACGGACTGTCTATATATCGAAGGTTCATGGACAAGTAAGAAAGAGTTCGACCGAAATGCGTTTGAGAACATGGGCAAATTCAGCTATATTCCCGGGAAAAGATGCCCTGAGAATGCACTCCGCCCACCGCGGGGTGTAACTCTCGAATTTCAGGATCCCGAGACACTCATTAACCGGTTCTCGCTGAGGGACGAATTTAATCCGGAGTGCTTTCATTGGGTTGCGGAGCTCCATTAACGTCCTGAGTCTACGCATAACGTCCTGAGTCTACGCATTAACAAGCGGCACAAGAAGGAGACAGACCGTGAATTAATTCGGGCGATTAAAGAGGATCTCTTCGAAAACGGACTCGAAGCCTCACAGATCATTTCAAAATACGGCTTACCGACAATTAATGATCTAAACGCTATTCCCGACGGCTACTTTGGCATCGCTTACAGAAACGAAATGACCTTAGCCTATAACAAACTGATGCACGATAGACGGAAAGTAAATATTGCAACCGTAGAGGTCAACGGTATCAAATTCTACAAAGGTCTGGAAGTCGTTTGTCGCGGGTATCTACGCATTTCGCGATCTGAGGGTGAGTCTATTAATGCATACACAAATTACACCTATCGAATCACCAAAATCACAAAGCAAATGGTCACATTAACTGACGTTTTCGATGGCGTCACGTTCGAGGTTCCGTGCGCGATGTTAGAACATTTTTCTCTCCCTTATGCAGGAACAGGTCATTCAACGCAAGGTCTCACACTTGATTCGGGCATTGTCATTTGTGAGGCTACGTTCCGCTATACCACTCGCGAATGGTTCTATACCGCTCTCACTCGTAACCGCGATCTGTCCACTGTGCTGATTTATACACCGATTCACAGATTCCAAGGAAAGAGCGACTACATCGAATATCTGAAAACGAAGATCCGCGGATATAAATGTCAGGATCAGCGTGCCGGGCGCGATTTCGACGAAGCGGATTATATTACGCCGGAGTGGATATTAGAGCGCAAGAAGCAACAGAAGGGCGCCTGTGCGATCTGTTCCCTTCCGATTCCGATTGAGCCGCAAGATCCGAATTACAAGCTCGTCGTGGATCGCATTAACAACAGGCGCCCACATCTTAAAGACAATTGTCAACTCGCGCATCACGGGTGCAATTGCAGCAAAAAATAAACAGGTTTAATTAGAAGAATGTCACGGATCGTTAGAAGGGTAGCGGGCGAGGAAACGGAGACCACCATACTACCTATCGCGGTTCCTGAAACTGAGCAAGTCCCCCAAAAAATTACAAAACGCCAAGCAAAATCAAATTTATTAGGATATGTTCCTTTTAGCATTGCTAACCCGTCCTCTAAGATCGTGCGACGCATGTATGACCCAAAGACAGGTTTTAAGAACCCGTCCGCGATATACGAAGAGCTGAGAAAAGAGGACAAGACCCTCACACTGAAAGAAGTGCAAGATGTCGCAGCGAAACAGGAATTTATGCAGATCAACAAGAAGCCCCCCGCACCGACCCAAACCGCTTTCATTCCCATCACAGCCCCGCCGTGGTGCTATCAAGCGGATCTCATTTTTTATCTCTCATATGGCAATTATAATTCCGGCTACATTGCAGTCCTTACTCTCATTGAGATGACAAGCCGAAAAGCATATGCCAAGAAGTTAAAAAATAAGGAGGGCGCAAGTGTTGCCGCCGCTTTTGCGGAGATGCTCACAGAGCTTCCGGCTCCAATGAATCGATTGGAGACAGATAACGGCTCAGAATTCATCGCGAAGGAGTTTCAGGAGGTCGTAAAAAATAATGGAATAGAGCACCGCTTTAAACAGGTCGGAGATCACACTTCGCTGGGAATTATGAATCGCTTTCATTTGACCTTAAAAACGATGATAAATAATTACTGTGTCGCTTATAACACAGTGCGATTTATGGATAAATTGGACGACTTCGTTTTCAATTATAATAACACCATTCACAGAACCATAGGAATGAAACCCGCGGATGTTAAGCTTTCTGATATGGAGCGGATCCGAGCGGCTATTATTTCAAGGAAGAACACAATCGTAAAGGATATATTCAGCGACTTTAAGCCGGGTCTCCACGTCCGTGTATTATAGCCGAGATCAAAGTTTGATAAAGGAGCAACACAAAGGTATAGCCGAGAGGTCTACAAAATTGCGGGAAGGAGAGGAAACGCGATAGAGGTGCAAGATGCAGCCGGGAACGTAATGCCGAAGCTTTTTAAGCCGCACGAGTTGCAAATCATTACAGAGGTCGAAGCTGTGGTGGAGCCATCAGGCAACGCTATTTTAGCGGCTGATGTAGAGGCAGCTTCTATCCGGCAGGTTCAAAAAGAAGGCATAGATGTCGCAGCAAGTGTTCCAAAAGGCGCATTATTGGAAAATCGCGCAGAAAAGACAAAGAGGGCGCTGAGAGAGCTCGCTAAACTCACGATTGCCGGCACTGAGAAGCTCTCTGAGGTAAACAGTCAGCGGTGGTATAAATCATTCAAGAATCAGAGCGCAAGCTATACAGCCCCTACTACGCGCATTCTTCGGTCATCTCGTTCATAACAAACCCCGAAATTATTTTCTCCGGTAAATATAAAAGAGATGGAGGGTGAAAAGCATTTCGTGGATATTCCGTATGATAAAAAAGACGTTGCGAAATCCCTCGGTGGAAAGTGGGATCGTGAGAATTCATGCTGGTATGTCACGAAAAAAGATCACTCTCTATGCTCTCAGTTCAAAACTCTAAGCTATGAGCAAGTGTATCAAAGAAACGTGAAGGTTTACCTCGATATTCCTTATGAATTTAAGGATCAAGCGAAGGCTGAGAAAGCCCGCTGGGATCCCGTTATGAAATCCTGGTATGTCATGGGTCTCGATCACCCGCTAATGGGCAAGTTTCCGATCAAGGAGCATTAATGTATATGTCGTTTTTTTCATTTTTTATGAAATTGGGAACCTTTGCTCGACCTGTAAGTCCCACTTTCGCACTTTCAGCCTTTCTTGTATGAGTTCGTTAATGTCCCGTGCTATACCCATCGTCTTTGCTTCGGCATTTGAGCCGCATGTAAAGATATCGATCGCTAATAGCCCCTGGTCGCTATAAGAGTGAGCTGTGGCATGCGACTCATCTAATAGAAAGCCAATCGCGAAACCGGGAGGGGAAATAGAGCCATCGAAAATGCATGTGTGCTGGTGCACGATGCGCATATTGCGATCTGTGATATATTGCGATAGGTTCGCTGTGATCCACTCGGCGCATGCCTCCGGGGACTCAGTAAACGGCTCGGTTATATAGTCGAGCATAACGTGGTAGCCGCGGTATCGGGAATCCATTATTATTTAAGTCGATATTTTTGTAAGCTATGTGGTTTCGTAGCCGCCAAATCGCGCCCTTTGCGAATCTGACCGCGCCGCTTTGTAGTAGCGTAGAACTACTCTATACGCGCGCGGATGCAAAGTATAACTAGTGGAGCCTCACGGGAACGCGCGCCGGCGCTCAGAATGTAGCGGACACCTCCGTTTTCGGGCACTTGTGTAGAAATCGAAGTCGGTCTTTGCTTCACGGTGGGCTTAGCTAGTCAAAGCATAACCATCATGCCCGGAATCAAGGTGTGAGCACGTAGCAATTAAGAGCGCGCCGAGATCGGCTTCCTGTCCAAAGTTATGCCCGGAAAACGGAAGGGGGTCTCCGCGAAGTCGCGATCGCGATGTTATCGAGTCGGGACTCGGGACTCGGGACTCGGAACTCGGGACTCCGGGACTCGGGACTCCGGACTCGGGGCTCGGGACTCGGGACTCCAACTTTGCAACTTAAAAAATGCAACCGACGGGGGTCAGAGGCTTAGAGCCCCGCGATCGTTTTTTTAAAAATATGCATTTTACACATTATTTATTGAGCCTATGAAACTTATTCAAAAGCCTATTATTATTTATTAACAAGATCCGTGCTCCTGCGGAGCACTAAGTACGGCGAAGCCTCGCGGACGCCCTCGCAGCTGTCACAGTAGGCCTACAGGGCACCCACCGACTGCCAGGCTGGCCAGCGGCCTGGCCGATCGCGAACAGCTTTCTGGCTGGAAGCTGGCTGGCTGACGGCCAGTCCAGCTAGCGCTGGCCGGCTAGAGGAATATTAATGTACTGAGGAAATAAAGGGTGGAGCAGATTGAGAGGAGATTAATTATATAATATTGTTGGGAAGGAGGCCCGGGAGGAGCGAAGTTCCCGCGGCCAGGCGCATGCACATGCGTAGAGCTTGCGAATCTCTTAGAATGCATATGCTATCAATGTGGAGGGCTGCGGAGGCGAGGGCGCACGGAAATATGTGCAGGCCTGTGCAGGATCGAAAATTTGGCGTCGGCTGGGTTCTTGTGCTCTTTCGCCCCCAGAGAGCTTGCGCAAAGCTTGGAAAAGCTCTCAAATGAATACTGTACGGATGGGCATGCGTGAGGATGCGATGGGCATTCGAAGCTTGTGGAAGGCTTTTAAAACATCTCTGATGAATATTGTAGCGATGCCCGTGCGTGAGGATGCGAGGGCGCGCGGAAAGATGTGCAGGTCTGTCCAGGATCGAATTTTCGGGGTCGGCTGGGTCCCCGCGGCCCGGCGCATCCGTAAAGCGTGCGGAAGGCTTCTTCTACATCTCAAATGCTTATGCTATTGTTCCGCGCATGCACCGCGGCGTGGGCGCGCGGAAAGATGTCCGGGCCCGTGCAGGATCGAATTTTTGCCGCCGGCTGGGTTCTCGTGCTCTTTCGCGTCTTCGAAGCTTGTGGAAGGCTTTGATAAAATCCCAAATGAATATAGTAGCGATGTGCTTGCGTGAGGATGCGAGGGCGCGCGGAAAGACGTGCAGGTCCGTGAAGGATCGTATTTTCGGGGTCGGCTGGGTCCTCGCGGCCCGGCGCATCCGTAAACCGTGCGGAATGCTTTGTCTACATCTCAAATGCTTATGCTATTGTTCCGCGCATGCGCCGCGGCGTGGGCGCGCGGAAAGATATCCGGGTCCGTGCAGGATCGAATTTTTGCCGTCCGCTGGGTTCTCGTGCTCTTTCGCGTCTTCGAAGCTTGTGGAAGGCTTTGATAAAATCTCAAATGAATATTGTAGCGATGCGCATGCGCGAGAATGCGAGGGCGCGCGGAAAGATGTTCAGGTCCGTCCAGGATCGAATTTTCGGGGTCGGCTGGGTCCTCGCGGCCTGGTGCATTTAGAGACCGTGCGGAAGTCTTCTTCTACATCTTAAATGCTTATGCTATCGTTCCGCGCGTGCGCCGCGGCGTGGGCGCGCGGAAAGATGTCCGGGCCCGTGTGGGATCGAATTTTTGCCGTCGGGTACCTTCCTGCGCTGTTCCGGCTCCGAAAAGCGGATTTCGGGGGTGCGCAGGCCGTGCTATGTCTATACGCGCCAGTACGCGTCGATTGCGCGCGTCGCGGGACCGGCCGGAACCGGGAGGATCAAATTTCGGCGTACTGTTCGGACTGCAGCGTCGAGGGCGCCCGAAATCGAGCTTGCGGCGATGCGCTCGCCCTCGCCCGTCATTCTGTATCGTTCTGGGGCGTCCCTGGCGCGATTTCGTTGCGGGACCGGGTCCCACCTTCTGACTCGGACTGCATTTGTCGGAGGTTAAGTACCGGAATTGATCCAGAGGGAAATTCGATTTTCGCGCGACGCCCACGGGGGAGCGGTCGTCTTAGGGGAGCCAGGACGCTAAAAATGGATCTAGAGAGGTCTGTGGGGGTTCGGGTGGCTGAGTGACTAGCGGCAATCGTGTCCGTGTCGAGGCAGAATTAATAATTCTGTCTCGAGGGAGTGCGACACGGAAATTATTCGGCAGGGGGGATCTCGAGTGGAAAAAAAGGTTAAAAAAGGAATTTGGATCGGCGGTTTTTGGTTTTGAGACAAGATCCGTGCTCCTGCGGAGCACTAAGTACGGCGAAGCCTCGCGGACGCCCTCATGGCTGTCACACTAGGCCTAGCGCACCGGCCAGCGGCCGGCCCGGCCGGGCCGATCGTGAACAGCGCTGGCCCGGGCCGGGAAGCTGGCGGCCAGCTGCAGCCCCACTTGTACTGGCCCGGCCAGCTAGAGGAATATGAAGGGGAGGGGTACCGGTTGGACTGGCTTTTAACTGGTGGAGCAGATTGAGAGCTCGAGGAGATTAATTATAAAATATTGTTGGGAGGGAGGCCCGGGAGGGGCGAGGTTCTCGTGGCCAGGCGCATGCACAGAGCTTGGGAATCGCTTAAACAGAACCTAGAATGCATATAGCATCGATGTGCAGGGGTGCGGAGGCAAGGGCACGCGGAAAGCTGTGCAGGCCTGGCCAGGATCGAATTTTAATTTCGGGGTCGGCTGGATTGCCACGCCCTGTCGCGCCCGCAGAGCTTGCGAAAAGCTTTCAAAAGATCTCTGATAAATATTGTAGCGTTTTCCATACATGAGGACGCGAGGGCGCGCGGAAAGCTGTGCAGGACCGTCCAGGATCGAATTTTCGGGGTCGGCTGGGTCCCCGCGGCCCGGCGCATCCGTAAAGCGTGCGGAAGGCTTCTTCTACATCTCAAATGCTTATGCTATTGTTCCGCGCATGCACCGCGGCGTGGGCGCGCGGAAAGATGTCCGGGCCCGTGCAGGATCGAATTTTTGCCGCCGGCTGGGTTCTCGTGCTCTTTCGCGTCTTCGAAGCTTGTGGAAGGCTTTGATAAAATCCCAAATGAATATAGTAGCGATGTGCTTGCGTGAGGATGCGAGGGCGCGCGGAAAGACGTGCAGGTCCGTGAAGGATCGTATTTTCGGGTCGGCTGGGTCCTCGCGGCCCGGCGCATCCGTAAACCGTGCGGAATGCTTTGTCTACATCTCAAATGCTTATGCTATTGTTCCGCGCATGCGCCGCGGCGTGGGCGCGCGGAAAGATATCCGGGTCCGTGCAGGATCGAATTTTTGCCGTCCGCTGGGTTCTCGTGCTCTTTCGCGTCTTCGAAGCTTGTGGAAGGCTTTGATAAAATCTCAAATGAATATTGTAGCGATGCGCATGCGCGAGAATGCGAGGGCGCGCGGAAAGATGTTCAGGTCCGTCCAGGATCGAATTTTCGGGGTCGGCTGGGTCCTCGCGGCCTGGTGCATTTAGAGACCGTGCGGAAGTCTTCTTCTACATCTTAAATGCTTATGCTATCGTTCCGCGCGTGCGCCGCGGCGTGGGCGCGCGGAAAGATGTCCGGGCCCGTGTGGGATCGAATTTTTGCCGTCGGGTACCTTCCTGCGCTGTTCCGGCTCCGAAAAGCGGATTTCGGGGGTGCGCAGGCCGTGCTATGTCTATACGCGCCAGTACGCGTCGATTGCGCGCGTCGCGGGACCGGCCGGAACCGGGAGGATCAAATTTCGGCGTACTGTTCGGACTGCAGCGTCGAGGGCGCCCGAAATCGAGCTTGCGGCGATGCGCTCGCCCTCGCCCGTCATTCTGTATCGTTCTGGGGCGTCCCTGGCGCGATTTCGTTGCGGGACCGGGTCCCACCTTCTGACTCGGACTGCATTTGTCGGAGGTTAAGTACCGGAATTGATCCAGAGGGAAATTCGATTTTCGCGCGACGCCCACGGGGGAGCGGTCGTCTTAGGGGAGCCAGGACGCTAAAAATGGATCTAGAGAGGTCTGTGGGGGTTCGGGTGGCTGAGTGACTAGCGGCAATCGTGTCCGTGTCGAGGCAGAATTAATAATTCTGTCTCGAGGGAGTGCGACACGGAAATTATTCGGCAGGGGGGATCTCGAGTGGAAAAAAAGGTTAAAAAAGGAATTTGGATCGGCGGTTTTTGGTTTTGAGACAAGATCCGTGCTCCTGCGGAGCACTAAGTACGGCGAAGCCTCGCGGACGCCCTCATGGCTGTCACACTAGGCCTAGCGCACCGGCCAGCGGCCGGCCCGGCCGGGCCGATCGTGAACAGCGCTGGCCCGGGCCGGGAAGCTGGCGGCCAGCTGCAGCCCCACTTGTACTGGCCCGGCCAGCTAGAGGAATATGAAGGGGAGGGGTACCGTTTGGACTGGCTTTTAACTGGTGGAGCAGATTGAGAGCTCGAGGAGATTAATTATAAAATATTGTTGGGAGGGAGGCCCGGGAGGGGCGAGGTTCTCGTGGCCAGGCGCATGCACAGAGCTTGGGAATCGCTTAAACAGAACCTAGAATGCATATAGCATCGATGTGCAGGGGTGCGGAGGCAAGGGCACGCGGAAAGCTGTGCAGGCCTGGCCAGGATCGAATTTTAATTTCGGGGTCGGCTGGATTGCCACGCCCTGTCGCGCCCGCAGAGCTTGCGAAAAGCTTTCAAAAGATCTCTGATAAATATTGTAGCGTTTTCCATACATGAGGACGCGAGGGCGCGCGGAAAGCTGTGCAGGACCGTCCAGGATCGAATCTTCGGGGTCGGCTGGGTTCTCGCGGCCCGGCACATCTGTAAAGCGTGCGGAACGCTTGATCTACATCTTAGATGCTTATGCTATTGTTCTGCGCATCCGCCGCGGCGTGGGCGCGCGGAAAGATGTCCGGGTCCGTGCAGGATCGAATTTTTGCCGTCGGCTGGGTTCTCGTGCTCTTTCGCGTCTTCGAAGCTTGTGGAAGGCTTTGATAAAATCTCAAATGAATACTGTAGCGATGCGCATGCGCAAGGATGCGAGGGGGCGCGGAAAGATGTTCAGGTTTCTAGCTATAGAGGATCGAATTTTCGGGGTCGGCTGGGTCCCCGCGGCCCGGCGCACGTGCAAAGCGTGCGGGGTGCTTCTTCTACATCTCAAATGCTTATGCTATCGTTCCGCGCATGCGCCGCGGCGTCGGCGCGCGGAAAGATGTCCGGGCCCGTGCAGGATCGAATTTTCGCCGTCGGGTACCTTCCTGCGCTATTCCGGCTCCGAAAAGCGGATATTTGGATTGCGCAGGATCTGCTATGTCTATGCGCGCCAGTACGCATCGATTGCGCGCGTCGCGGGACCGGCCGGAACCGGCCGGATCAAATTTTCGGCCTACTGTTCGGACTGCAGCGTCGAGGGCGCCCGAAATCGAGCTTGCGGCGATGCGCTCGCCCTCGCGCGTCATTCTGTATCGTTCTGGAGCGTCCCTGGCGCGATTCCGTCGCGGGACCGGGCGGGACCGGGTCGACGTCCCACCTTCTGATTCGGACTGCGTTTGTCGGAGGTTAAGTACCGGAATTGATCCAGAGGGAAATTCGATTTTCGCGCGACGCCCACGGGAGAGCGGTCTTCTTAGGGGAGCCAGGACGCTAAGAATGGATCTAGAGAGGTTTGTGGGGGTTCGGGGAGCTGTGTGATTTGTGTGTGATGGGGGAAGCGTCACGTCCGTGTCGAGGAAAAATTATTAATTTTTCACGAGGAGGCTGCACAGGGAAATTATTTACAGGGGAGATGAAAAGTTTCGGGTTCGAATCCGACCGGAATTTGGCTCGTTGTTGACCGGGTTTGAGAAAGAGGCTTCGCCTGAAAGAGGCTTCGCCTGATAAAATTCAAAAAACACTACTTTGAGGCATTCTATATATATTCGGAATCGCCGCGATGTGATGACCCCGAATACGTCGGTGACCCTGTATATATGTATATGTCGGAATATGCGAAAAAAGAAAAAACAAAAAAGTGAAAGCTGTGCGGGATCACACACACGGAGGTTCAGACATATATACGAAATATATACATGACTGAATTGTTTATTTTTCACCAAGTTCATAGTTAGTCATAATGAGATGGTTTCTTTTCTTTTTTGTCATACCATACACTTTGCCATACGTATGGCGAATATAGGGTTTAAATAGGAGTTTCATTAAAAGAGCATCATTTACAACCATCATAACCTTGCATTTCGCTGTCTTAAATAGGTCTTCCAAATCCAAAAAGAAGGTTTCTAAATCGAATTCTACATTTTCGTAAAAGTCATTATTGCTGTTTACGTATGGAGGATCGAGAAATATAAAAGCCGCTTCATCATCTCTATATTTGGCTACGATATCGCGAAAATCCCCATGGGATAGGCTGGCTTCTTTTATGAAATCATCGTAAGGTATCTTCTTTTTAAGAGTTGTATATGGACTCACCTTCACGTTTCGTTTTTTGAAATCACGGAGGGTTTTAACATTTAAAACGCTGTTTTTAAGAAGATAGAAATGGTGAGCCAAGTAATCCATTGCATCTTTACGATCATGTTGTAGAAACTTCTTATAGACTTCTTTATGCTCTTCTATATTGCTAACTGCTTCGAACTGTTTAAGACTCTCTAAGAGTTTAACTTTATTGTCTGGGTCTTTCATTGTATTCAAAAAAAGGGTATGGGTTTCGTCGTTATCATTCATATAATAATTAAACCGGTCTTTATGCTTTTCCCAAAGATAGAAACTACAAGCACCTGAACCACAAAACGGTTCTATAACTTTATTAATTCCTTCTAAATCGATATATGGATAGATCGTATCCATTTCATTATACTTGTTGCCGGTATATTTATGGTAAAAGTGAGTCTTCATTTATTATAGGAAGAGAAAAACAATTTATATATGTATCTCGCATGTAGTTTGCATGTATCTTGCATAGTGGGCGGGGCGCGAGTGGTTCCAGTTGCGATTAATCGTGGTCTATCGTCGTACTTTGTCGGTGGGGCTTACCTTGGTCTCGCAAGTTTGTGCAGGTGGGCATTTTCGGCAGCACAAACTTGCTTTAAAAAATATAAAATGAAATTCGGTTTAACTCTTACGTGTTTTGCTATAACACTCTCGGCATTGGTAGTTGAGACCATCCTTCGTTCTTTGTCTTTTATTAAACTTACTTGCAAGCTTCTCAATCTTCAAAGGCTTGCAGTGCGAGCATATCTTCGATTGTACTTCGATCTTCGGACGCGTTTTTAACACACAATGATAAAGGTAATTGTGATACTCTCGGTCGCAGTCTTTGCATCTCCAATTCAAAAGTACATTCCCTGAGCTACGCTTTTGCAATGCATAACTCGATGCCGGTTTTACCTTATCGCAAACATTGCACCGCTTACTCTCAGGTAAATTTACTTGATTGCTTGCCATTGTTACATTATACATTCGGGATATCTTTAAGTGGGGATCACTTGTTTATTTGGTGGGGTTTACCTGGATTTTTCAATTTGGCTAACTGAAAACAGTCCGGAAACGATCGGGAACATTTCGTAAAAATAAGGGTCTTACTGTCCTTACTGAGAGATCGGGGGAAAGTTAAAGGGCTTACTGGGAATGGTAAGGAATTAGAAAAATAAAGAATGAAAGGGTTTCGTGATTGGTTTCAGTAAGGAGAGGTTAGAAGTCTGAAAAATACAGTGCTATTTTATAGTTTGTTACTGAGCCTTACTGAGAAATTTGAAAATGGATAATGGGCTTACTGAGAATGGTAGTGGGAAGGTCGCGCAATTGGTGGGGCTTACCTGCATGCGAGCGGCAGCGAAGGCGTACCCCCACCGGGGACCCGGAGGGAGCGCGCGGGGAGGGGTTTGTGCATCTAGACCTAGGGCCTTCTCCGGGCCCGCGCGGGAGGGGTACGCCACCGCCGTCGCCTTCGGACCAAGGGCCGATGGGGGGCCCCTTGCCCGAAGGCGGCAGCGAAGGCGTACCCCCACCGGGGACCCGGAGGGAGCGCGCGGGGAGGGGTTTGTGCATCTAGACCTAGGGCCTTCTCCGGGCCCGCGCGGGAGGGGTACGCCACCGCCGTCGCCTTCGGACCAAGGGCCGATGGGGGGCCCCTTGCCCGAAGGCGGCAGCGAAGGCGTACCCCCACCGGGGACCCGGAGGGAGCGCGGGGGGCGGGGTACGGGTATCTAGACCTAGGGCCTTCTCCGGGCCCGCGCGGGAGGGGTACGCCACCGCCGGCGCCTTTGGACCAAGGGCCCCCGCGATTGGGGGGCGCCTTGCCCGAAGGGGCCAGCGAAGGCGTACCCCCACCGGGGGGCCCGAAGGGAGCGGGAGGGTGGAAGTTTGGGTCGGGGCGGGGTACGGGTTCTAGACTCTAGTAGGAAGATGTGCTAGTGGGAAGATGTGGGTGAGTCAACAACTGAGCGCACCAGATTGCATAAGTTGGACGTGCTCGAATTCGAAGCTGCGCTGTCGCAGACACATGCTGAGAAGACCTTGCCGCAGCCGAAGACGATGCAGGCCTAAGGACCTAAGGACCATGACTTCATGAGCATGACATAATCCAGAGAAAGTCTTCTTATGACGCGCATCCGCAGGACGGACTTATGATGACGGCAACACGTTAAGCACGAAGGAAACCTTCGACGACCGCAGCCTCTCCGAGCGCAAGGTTTACGTGGCGGTTGGCTGGTTCGTACCTTACGGGATCCACGGACCGGAACGGCAGAGCGCAGGTCCAGCAACCACTCCTGCGCAACGAATCAAGTACGAAGAACGTCTCGATAGCCTAGTAATACGCAACCCGGCGGCCGCCGGCCGGAACGCAGGCGGAACGCGGGGCGTGTAGAAGCATCCGACATGCGGGGGCGCATTCTCGACATGGGATAGTTTCCGAAACACATTTGTGCTGCGTAGTTTGCCGGTGCATCGCCCGCTCATTCCCGTTGGCGCTTTCAAAGTGACGATCTGACACTAGTAGATAGGGGGGGGGGGAAGTGACATTATTCTGACAATATTCTGGTATTATTTAAAATGTCAGAATGAATGACATTATTCTGACATCATTCTGACATTACTAGACAGCGCGAGACTTCAAATGCTAGAATCAGCTCGGAAACTAGGCCGGCAGGCGTCCCCGGCCCAACATTTAGCGTCGGGCGGTGCTCTTTCGATGATGAGTGTCCGCTTGCGCCGGTTTAATGTCAGAATAATGTCAACATGCCCGATATTATCTTGACTTTACTTTGACAATATATAGCCTCTTAATACTAGACATCCGTACTATACGCGCGCGGCCGCGCGGGCGGCCCCGCGAGGAGATTTCGGGCCGGCGCTCCCCGGACGCCGGCCGCCGCGCCCGGCGTATGGATAGGCCGTGTCAAGGCGCGCACGGGAAGCCGCGCACAGGAAGCGGCCCGGTGCGCCCCCGTTGGCCGCCCTAGGAGATAATGTCAGAATAATTTCAGATCAAGGTCAGGTGAGGGGTGTTCGGATGGGGGCGATCCGAGGTACGTACGCGTTGCAGCGCGCATTAAAGAGACATCTAATATCATGTATAAAGGTTGAGAGCGGCGCCGTGGGCTGGCGAGCGCGCACCAGAAAAGCGCGGAGCTTCGCTGCAGTTTCGCTCGGACAGATCGCCTCCGAAATCTGGACACGCAAAGCTTGAGGTTAGATACAAACCAGTGTGAGGGGAAAGAGAGTGGGCCGAAAGTCGGCTACCTCGGCGAGTTCGGCCAGGGCGCGGCCAGGGCGAGCTCGGTCGCGTAAGAAGAGGGGAAGGAGCGGCGGAGGAGCCGCTCTTACACGGCCGTTTCGCGAGCATGTTGTTAGATTGTTGTTAGATTGATGTTATTGTGACATCAACATGACATTATCTCTGATATCACTCTGACAGTATTCTGACATTTTGGGATAATGTCAGAATAATATCAAGTCGGACAAAAATAATGTCAGAATAATATCGGGTCTGACATTATAAATAATGTCAGAGTACTGTCAGAATAATCTCACTTCCCCCCCCTATCTACTAGTGTGATGGCGCGCCCATGAGAGCCGTGTGCCGACGGTTTCGGCGGATCGCGGACGACGGCAGCCTCTGGGAGCGCGTTGCGCTGCGCGAGCCGAACGACGCGGCGGCAGAGGCGCCGCGCGCGGCGCTGATCCATGGCCAGCTGCCTGAGAAGGCGCGGGCGGCGGTACCGGTGCGGCGGATTTGCCCGGCCAGCTTCAGGCGGCTCGTGTCAGCATTCCGGGAACAGCTGGAGGAGCTGCACGTGCTCCTCAGCGGCGGCCAGGGCGCAGCAGACGTGTCTGGCCTGGGGGCCATCAAGTGCGCGAGCGCGCTTCGCGAGCTGTGCGTCGGCGTCGCGATCGACAACGAGAAGTGCGCGTGGGACCCGCCACTTCACGCCACGGCTGCCTTCACCCAGCCCCTGTCGATCATCCAGTTCCTATCCAAGCTCGAGGTGCGCGTTCGCTTCGCAAACGTTAGCGTTATAACTAGTGTCAAGCGATCCGAGACTCAGAGTCTCGTTCGTAAACCACGCGCTCGCCCGCGCACCGCAGCGCCTCGCGACGGGCGCGCCGTCCCTTCGCACCACGGACATCGGGGCCCCGCTCCCGATCGCCGCGGACCTCGCTGCGGTCTCCTCCCTTGCGTTCCTCCACGAGCTCAGGGCGCGTTTCATGATCACCGCTCCTCTAGATCC
Organism: Cyanophora paradoxa; assembly: GCA_004431415.1. Taxonomy (NCBI): domain Eukaryota; class Glaucocystophyceae; order Cyanophorales; family Cyanophoraceae; genus Cyanophora; species Cyanophora paradoxa. The sequence goes on from QPMI01000692.1 coordinate 83,584, forward strand.
GCGCTGCGTTGCGTTGCATTTTGGGAAGATCTGACGTTTAAATTTGCCCGCGCATACATAGATCTCGGACGGCGCTGCAAAGCGGATCGGCCCCGCGGAGCGCGAGAACCTGCTCAGCGTCCTCCTGGACACGAACGTCGTCTTCGACGACGACGACCAAGACGTCTACGTCGACTCGGAGGCCAACTCGTAGCTTGGCTTATATAAGAGCCGCCACGCCCGATCGTCCCAGACCCCGCCGAGCACTGGTCCGGTCCCGTCCTTCCCTGCGGCTGGGCCCTGTCCCGGGGACACGAACGTCGTCTTTGAATTCGAAGACGAGGACTCGGAGGCCGGGTCTGTTGTCACCGAGTACTAGCTAGTGTAGCTAAGTACCAGTACAAAGTAAATATAACCATGGACAACACGATTATTTTACAAAGTAGTGCGCGGGGCCACACAAAAAGGGAAAAGGGGGTCGGCCGCGGGGGCCTCGGGGCCCACACTAGCCGCCGCCGAGGCCCATCAGGACGTCGACGGCGCGCGAGAGGTCGCCCCGCGCCTCCGCCAGCGCCCGCGCGTTCGCCGCCGCGTCCCCGAAGCCCATCCCCGCCAGCTTCCGCATCTCCGCCTCGTAGGGGTACTGCAGAGGATGAGGGGAAGTGGGGGGGATGGCACGGTACGAGGGGGCGGACCTGCTGCTGGGCGGGGGCGGCGGGGGGCGCGGAGGGGATCGGCGCCGCGCCGTATCGGCTGCGGGGCGGGGCGGGGGGCTGTGAGGGAAGCCTGAAGGGCAGCGGAATCGGGCAGGGCGGGAGCGCACCCGGACACGGGGCCTGAGGGTTCTGGAATTCGAAGGGGTGTGAGCCCAAACAACGGGGGGTACAAGCGGAGGACTCACCGGAGGGATGGGGGGCGGAGGGGGCGGAGTGGAGGGAGGGGTACATGGACTGGGGGCGGGCCATGGGGGCGATCCGGTGCCTCCGCATGTACGTGAGGAACTGCGTGATGGTAAAATATACCGTACCCCGCCCGAATACTCGGGGGGGGGGGGAACCCGGACCTGGGTAGGGATCTCGGCGAGGACCTCTTTGGCGAGCTTCTGGTGCGCGCCGTGGCCCTTGAAGTCCCGGAACGGCACGAACTGCAGTACCCCCCAGCCGGGTCGGACGACAGAGGGGGGGGATGAAAGGAATGGGGGTACCTGGACGATGTCGTTCTCCATGACTTTGCCGTCGGCGCGCAGCGGCTCGTCGTCCGCGTCGAGAATGTCCATATTCGAGAAGTCGGCCTGCGTGGATTCGAACCAGGGACGAAGGTCAGAGGGGACAGAGTAATGGGGCGGGACGGGGGAGACGCTAGGCACTCCGGGCGTGCGCGGCGCGCGGCTCGGGGGGAGGCGGGCGGGCGGGGCGCGGGGGGGTGGGGGAGGCGGGGGGGTAGGGAAAGTGGGTACGCACGCTGCCGACGCCGACGATGACTATAGAGAGCGGCAGCGACGAGGCGTGGACGATCTCACGCACCGTGGCCTCCATGTCTGACGGGGGGTACGCGGCTCTTTCGCGCGCGGGGTACAGGGGGGTGGGGCGGGGTACGCGCGCGCACCGTTGATGACGCCATCAGTGAGGAGCAGGAGGATGTGGTAGTTCTGGCGGTCCGCAGTGAACCGCTGCTGCGCAAGCTCCGCCGCCCTCCGGACGATCTGGGGGGTACCGCTTCTGCCAGGGCGGGGCGAGGGGCTTACGAGGTTTTCATCATCTTTTTTTCGCACCTGGCTGAAGATCGTGGGCCCGTGGAGCCGCACGGAGCGCAGCGTCTGGTGGTACGCCTCCAGGACGCCCTGTACCCCCGCGCACTCGGGCTGCGTGCGAGAAAGGAAGCGCTCAGCCCCGGAGAAGGCGAGGCGAGGAAAAGCTTCGTTCGCACGCTGAACTCGTTGCCGTTGAGGGGGAAGCAGTGGTTGACGGCCCAAGAGGGCGGCAGCTGCGCCCCGAAGCCCCACGCCTGGCGAAGGAGAGGGGGGGGGGAGTCAGGCGAGCAGGGGGGAAGGGAGGGAGGGAGGAAGGTGGGGTACCGGGAACAGCTTGTCGGTGTCGTAGTGTGCGAGGATTTCTCCTACGGCCCGAATCGCCTGCGGAGGGAAGGATACCGGCTCGGGCGCGAGGGCGAGAAGAGGCGGGACGGGGAGGGCTGGGGCGGGGGCGGGAGCCGTTGAGGGGATTGAATTCGAAGAGCTGAACCGCACTCTAGACCGGGCGCGCCTAGGGGCTGCTTAGAACGAGCGGCAGGGGTCGCGCTTGAGCTCGAGGCAGCTCGGAGCCGGGGAATAGGGTCATATGAGCTCAGGCCCGGGCTAGCCCGGGACACCTGCTCGTATTCGTTCGGCTGGCTCCTGCGGGCCCGCTCCGGTGAGGCGGGGGGGTGGGAGGGGGGGGAAGGAATGGGGGTACGCGGACCCGCCGACGTAGTGGAGGGACGTCGAATCGGTGGGGGCCCTGCGGGGGTACGTGAATCGCGCCGTGCCCTAAAACAATCCTGCGCAGGACCCGCGCGCACCCGTTGCTCGCCGTGAAATCGATCGCGACGAGAAGGGATATTTCCTGCGGGGGTGCGGTTCGAGCCAGGGGGAGGAATCCCGAGGCGGGTACGGGGACGCACGCAGCCGCCGGCGATGTAGTCCAAGAACGAGTGTTCTCGTGTCACGGAGAAGCTCTCGACCTGCGGCGGCGTCGGGAAAACCGGTCGCGACCGGGTTCGAACCCGGGCGCACCAGGACGGCCCCGCAGGAGGGGTCCGGAGGCTCGCCCTCCCGCTTGGAGAGGGGTAGCTCCTTCCGGCCCGAGCGGAGCTCCCCAAGGCTCGTCTGAGCCGTCTGAGCTCCGGGCCGTCCGAGCGCGGAAGGGGGGTACGGGATTGCCCACCTGTGCCCGGCCCAGGAGCTCGTGCGCCCCGCCGGAGTGGTAGTGGAACACCTCGACCAGCAGCGGCCGGTCGAAGTCGCCTGTACCCCGCCTCATATCGGCCCCAGGGGTACCGGGGCGTGCGGGAAGGGCAGGGGAGGGGTACCGTTGCAGAGGGTCTGGACGGTGGTCTCGTGCTGCTTCCACTTCGGGTGGAGGGTGTTGTCGTCCACCTGGGGGTAGAGGAAAGTTTTAGGCGGGTAGAAGAAGAAGAAAAAGTAGGGGAAGGGATACGCCGACCTCGCTCTTGTACACGGGGCCGTACGTGTTGTCCTCGCGCGCCCGGCTGACCACCACGAAGGCGTCTGGGGCACGGGCTCGGTCGCGGGCGGGCGGCGGCCGCGGGTTCGAATCCGGGCGCACCGGTCTTCCACCAGAGCATGCGCATCTTCGGTATGCCCCGGGCCGCCAGCTTGAAGCTGCGCGGAGCGGGGCGGGGGCCCGGGCGCGTCGGGGCCGCGAACGGGTCGTAGCGCGCGTACCCGGCCGAGCGCACCGGACCGTGTCGAGGAGCCCCTTCACCTCCTCCGCGTGGATGGTTATCTGACCGTTCTTCCGCGTGGGGTGCTTCCCGTTCCTGCGAACGAACGTTCCTCCGCGACAGGCGGGGCGCCGCGCAGGTCGCGTCAGACTCACCTGAGCTCGCGGGTGAGCCGCTGCCCCCGGGAGGAGACCAGCTCTCCCAGGACGATGTCGGCCTCCCCGATGAAATCGTGAGCGGAGAGGTCCCGGCTGTTGCTGTCGCTGTCGTACACCTGCGCGGCCGCCCCGTTCGATTCGCCCTTCCGTCCTTGTTCGGAGAGGAAGGGCGGCCCGTGCGCGGCGAGGCGCGGCTCGCCTCGAGCTTGAAGTGCTGGTTCTCCTCGAAGTAGTAGTCCAGGCGGAACGTGGTGGTGAACTTGGGGTTCTTTTGGAGGGCGGGGCGCAGGCGGGCGGGCGCCGGGCGGTGAGGCCGGCGCGGGCGCATGCGGAGGGGCGGGCCGGGGCGGCGGGGCGAGCGCACGGGACAGTTGTCGATGGTTTCTGTGCGCCCGATCTCCTTCCACTGCCTGCGTGCGTCAGGGCGCCGTCGGTTAGCCGAGGCCGCTCGACGGAGGGCGTCGGCGCTCGGCGATGAGCGCTCGTCGTCGGCACTCGGCGCTCATTCGGAGCTCCGAGGCTTAACTTCGACGGGCGCCACGCACCCCGAAGGCACACGCCCGTAGAGTACGACGAAGGGGTCTGCGCTTCCCGGCGTCAGCGAGGCGAGCGCTTGACGAGCGCCGCAGGGCCAGCGCGCCGGACTCTGATAGGACATCGAGCTTGACTAGGCTCGTGCAGGAGATGCTCAGCTCCACCTGCGCGAGGCGACACTCGTCGGCATTGCGCTCGGAAGCCGGCAAAGCACGGACCTTGCTGGCAAGGCTTCCGCCGTCCCCGATAAGCTCCTCTATTACCTTCGTCATCGTTGCAGCGCCAGTGGTGACGTGAGCACTTCGTGTGGCGACGTGTGCACTGCCGGGGATACAGGATCAAAAGTGCACTGAGGTCACCCACCTCTCCCGGCCCGCTGCGATGGCTGTGCGAGCAGCTGCATAGTCTCCTGCTCGACCATAGGAGCAGCTCATCGGCCGCTGGCTCGTCGAGCTCCGCACACGCTCTTGCAGGCTAGTGCAGCTCTGCCGAGTGGTGCATCTCTGCCGGCGCCGGACGACGCTTTTGGACCTGCGTGAGCGACGGCGAAAGTATGCGTCGGCGAGCACGCGCGGGCTAGCGAGCCGGCGAACTGGCAGCGAGGCCGCTCCCCACAGCTGCAGCTCGCTCAGCTATGGACCGCTTTGGAGGAGACGACAATGCCAACTTCCAGGCGAGCCCGCGCGGCGCGGAAGGGCGACCCTGCCCCCTCCGAGCCCTGACCGGTTCGCGCCGCAGCTCGCCCCGCCGGGCGTACGGGAGCGCTCGCAGGAGGAGATCGGTGCGCTCTGCTCCATCCTCTCGAGCCACCCGTGCGCGGCCTCCCGCCCCGCTTCGCTTAGCTTGGCTTCGCCCACGGCGCTCGGCGGCCGACGGCGCCGGCCGCAGGAGCCGCAGAGGGGACGTGGACCTCCGGAAGATCGTCCACTGGCTGAGCCCGATGCAGGCGAGCGGCCCGGCCCGCCGCCGCCGCCGCCGCCGCCGCCGCCGCGCGCCTCGCCGGCCGCTGACGCGTTCGAATTCGTCCGCAGCCGTTCGACGGCCAGCGTGAGCCGCGGCCCCCTCCCGCCGACCCGCGCGGCCGCATCTCACCGCCCGCGCGCAGCGGCGAAGGCGCTGCGCCTCGCGGCCCGCGCCTGCAGGCTCGAGGTCCACCCCAGGGACCACAAAAGTGCGCCGCCGGCGTCGCCCAGCCCGGGCCGCCCACCTTTGGTCCTTCCCGCTCGCCCCGACAGGCGCGCAGTCTTCCGCAGAGGGGAGCCGGCCGACAAGTTCTACATGGTCGTCGCAGGGTCGGTGCGCCGCGGGGAAGCGCCCCCGCCCGGATTCGATCCCGCGTCCCTGGATCGACCCCCCTCCAGCTCTCGGTCTTCGCGGAGAACGAAAACGTGACGCTCGGCGGCCGGAAGGTGCGGTGCCTGTACCCCTCCACGTGATTTCTGAGCCCGTCCGAAACGGGACCGTACCCCCCGCAGGTCCCCGAGCTGACGGCGATGCTGAGCACGGGCGATGCCGTCGGCGGGTCGACCATCGCCTCCCCCACCACCCAGATCTGGTACCCCCGTAACCTTGGCCCCCCTCCCCCTCGACCCGCGGCGACGCCGCGCCGTACCCCCTCGCAGGACGATCACAGCGCTCGCCTCGACGCCCGTGCAGCTCCTCTCGCTGGGGTACGTCGCCTTGCAGCGGATCCTCGAGACCGTCGCCTCGGAGAAGGTGCCGTACCCCTCTACTGAACCCCGTACCCCCCTCACGCCGCCCAGTTCGCCAAGGAGAAGCGGTTCACGCGAACGGTCCCCTTCCTCTCCGACCTGAGGCGAGCACCCCTCCCCGCCGAGCCGCGTACCCCCTCCCGCTTACCTGTACCGCCAGCGACGCGAAAGTCGAGCGCTTCTTCTCCTTCGCCCGCAAGCGCGTCCTGCCCCCGGCGACTGGTCCGCTCCGTACCCAGGCTGCTCGCCCCGTACCCCTCTTTCTGACACCGACTCCGCGTCAGTCTTCTGGCGGCCGGGCGCCTTCGTTGGGAACGTGTGGCTGATCCAGCACGGACGCGTCCGCTTCTGCTGGCCCTCCCAGGAGGCGATTCCTGTACCCGGCCCCCTCTTTGGCCCCCGCTGAAGTGGGAAGCAGGGCGGGGGCGAGGCCGGCGGGCGGCGGCACCCCTCTGCGATCGAGGGCGATGAGGCGTGCGAGCTGGGGTCGGGGGCCCTCGTGGGGGGTAGCTCCTTCTTCGAGCGGCACGGCCGATACACCGTACCCCCCGCTTCCTTCCCGGTACCCCTCCTCTCCGCTCACAGGCGGCAGGTGCACGCGATCGCGTCGTCGCGGGTCGTCGCGTGGGAGCTCCTCAAGCTCGCCGTACCCCGGGGCGCGTCACGTACCCCCGAACTGCTCCGCGCCCCTCCCTGCCCCTTGACCGGCTGCCGCAGCTCTGGACGAGAGCGTTCGGGCGGCGATCGACGCGCGCGCCGCGCGCCTGACCCGCAGCGACGGTGCGCTGCCCCATCGGGCCGCAGTCCGCCGCCCGCCCACGCGCCCCGCCGCCCGCACTCGCAGGCGCCGACACGAGCGAGTACGCCCTCGTCGCCCCCTCGGCCCGTACCCCCGGATCGACCCCGGCCTCCCGCCCCCTCCCGGCCCCGCCCCCGCCCCCGCCCATCCGCCGGCGCCCGGCCAGCGCGTGGGTTCGCCTCTCCTCCCCGCAGGCCGCCCGGCCGTCCCGCCGCCCCGCCTCCGCCGCGAGCCACTTCCGCCCCTCCTCCACCGTACCCCCCGGCGGCAGCTCCTCGGAGGACGAGGGGGGTACGGCCGACCCCGACGTTCGGAACCTCCTCGAGCTGCGCGCCGCGCTCCGTACATCTGCCTGGGACGAGCAGGGCGCGGACCTGGACGCGGGGTCGAGCCCCGGGGGGTCCCTTTCCCCGCCCCGCCCGGCCTCGGCCGCCTCCGCCTCGGCTGCGCGCCTCGCCGCCTCCGCCTCCGCCGCCTCCCTCGGCACCGGTACCCCCCGCAGCCTCCTTCTCCGCTCCCGCATCTCGTCCACGCCGTCGCTGTCCGCGGGGGTACCGGCGCGCCCCGCCTCCGCCTCGGCCGCCTCGCTGCGGTCCCGCCCCTGGAGCGCGGCTTCCTTCCTCTCCGCGGGGCGGCCCCCCAGCGAGCCGCCCCCCGAGCCGGCCCCGGTACCCCCCCTCCAGCCTCTCCCCTCCGACCCCGCCGTCGCCCCCCCGCCCTCCCCGGGCCGCCGTACCCCCCGCGACGAGGATCTGGAGGGGGAGGGCGCCCGGGCCGTGGACAGACGGGTACTGGAGGTACTGCACCCCCCGCAGAAGCCGGCGCCCTTGGACCCGTACGCGGCGGCGCGGCCCAAGATTGCCGTACCCTTCCGGCCGGGCTCCCTCCCCCACCACCTCCGCCCCACGTCCGCCTCCTCCAACTCGAGGTCCTCCCGCGCCCTCGCCCTCTCCGAGGTCCGTACCCCCTGTTTCTCCCACGAAACTGTGTGACCCCGGTTCGAATCCCGGCAGGACCTGGACGAGATCTTGGCGCACGTGCAGTCCCGAGGCCGCGCGCCTGCGGCGGCGGCGGCGGCGGGGCGGCCCCAGTCGGCCCTCTCGCGGGGGGCCCCCTCCCGCCCCGGGACAGCGGGAAGCACACGGCCCCTATAGCTAGAGCTGTACTCGTAGCCGTCGGCGCCAAGGTCCGCTCGGCGCTACAGCTTATGCATGAACACTGATCGCGGAGCGGAGCGCGAGAATACTTACGCTATAACTTCGTAAGCCGCACAGCCGCTGAGCGGCACTAGCTCCAGTAATAGGTTTTCAAACTACGTATACAGCTAAAATTCTGCCTAGCTAGGCAAGCCGGACAAGCTGGGGGCAACCTCCCTTCAAAGAATCAGCAAAACTACAGAAGAACGCAGGACTGTCAAAAACACGCAGGATCTGTTGAAAAGGCTGTGGGAACTAAGCAAAACATCTGCGACATAGAAAGAAATAGATTGTCGATCGATCGACACTGTGACGCGTTGAAAGCATGCGAGTCACTGGGCCCCCCCAGAGCGTGCCTGGGGCGGCAACGGCGCGCGGTGAGCGGCGCTGACGAGCTGCGACGGCTCAGAGCGGAGCACACCTTAGTGGACTGAGCCGTGTCGGGTGTTGGGCAGCGGTGCGTCTCGTGCTCGAAGGCGGAGCCGGGGCGGGCCCACTCCGGGCACGGCAAGCCCTGCGGAGCAAGCTTAAGGGTCACGCCGGGACGCGTCTGAAGGGCCCGGGGAAGACTGAGCCATTACGAACCGATTCCTTAAACATGCTCTCGAGAAGAAGCTGCTTCTCCCGAGTGAGCTCAAGGAGGAGCTGATGCCGCCCAACGCCGGCCGCGGCGGCGACTGTGCTCTGCAAAGGCACTTCGACGACGGCGGAGAGCTCTGGATCCGGATCGCTGTCGTCGCGACCGGAAGCTGCGAGGGAAGCCAGCGCCTCGACCTCCATTGGTCGGCGTCCACACGAACCCCGCAGGCGTTAGTGCGCGCTGCTGGATCGACACTGCTCCGGCCTCGAGTCCGGCGTCGACTACAACTCCCTTGCTAGTTGCCTGACAAGCCGAGCCTCGGCAGTCACAGCCGAAGAGGAATCGAGGCGCACGCGGCACAGTCTTCGCTAGCTCGGTTCAGTCCGACGGTCGACGCCTCTCCTGCAGGAGGCAGACGAGTCGGTGAAGATGCTGGGCGGCGGAGCGGCTGCTGCCCGGAGCGGATTGCTGACAATTTCTACAGACACTGAGTCTTGAGGCCCCGCAAGCGGATTCTGCTTTGTACCCCTCGAGCTCCGCGGTTACAACTGCCGAGCGACAGTCACGTTGGTTACGCCTTAGGTGCAGAATGTCCATCTAACGGAGATAAAATAGCGCTTTTCTGGCAGGCCCGGCGGCCGGGAGCGAGTGCTATTGACGTTGCTGATGTACCCCTCAACCTTCACATCCCCCTCGCAGATAGACTTGCGCGGGCGCGAAGAGTGCAGCAGCAGCGGCCACCGGGATGGCACGCGACGCTGCCAGGTAGATTACGCATCATCAGGCGCGGTCGCGGCCCGACTTGTGGGCTCGCTCGCCGCTTCCGAACTCCCATCGACGCCGATTGCGCAAGCGGGACCGGTACCGCACACACGCTGATTCCCCCAGCCCGGCACGGCACTGCGCGAGCGTAGATGCTATCTGAGTGTACTTGCAGCTCAGAGAGCGTGCAGCCCGCGGCCGGCCGCGTTTCAGCTAGTTGGTCCAGCGCCCCGCGGTCGAACGAGATGACCGGTGCCCTGTCGGCGTCGGCCGAGCCGGCCATGCATCCAGAGACGCTCTCCAACTGCGTGGATGCTGTCGCACAGGCCGTTCTCGGCGACCTGACGAAGTTCAGCTGTGCGCTCCCATCTCGGCCCATCGAATCTTCAAAGAATCTGGCCATCTGCGGGCTCGCCGCGCTGACGGGACGCTCTCCTCGCGTTTTTCTTCAGATGTGGAGTGCATGGCGCTCTCGGGCGGGGCCGCGAGGGACGGGCAGGGCGCAGTCGGCCCCTCCCTTCGGATCAAGCGCGTCTGCAGCCTTTCAAGTGTCGGTAAGCGAATCGGGGCTCCCTCATCTCTTTCCTTCTGTGCTCCCTGAGCCTTTTAGCGCTTCAATTTGACGTTGTGCATGTCATCGTTGAAATTTGATCGCGATCACAGGGGCGAACCCGCTCGCGGTCCAGTTCAGCAAGGAGGCAAGCTGCAGGGATCCGGAGTCCGACGCCGGCTCTCCCGACGTCGTCGCAAGCTCTGCGATCGCCAACCGATGCGAGTGAGTCCGGATCCGCGCCATATGCTTTGCCTTTCCAGGTCGCCGAGCGATTTGATCGGCACCATCGCGATGTCGCGATCGATCGACCTCGCGTGCACTCGAGCTCACTCTTGGCCTGTTTCAGGTGGTTGGTGGACGCTAGTCTTGTCCCCAAGGAAACCTTCTCTCGCTCCGGACCCTCCTGCCCCTTCAAAACGCTCTTCGTGGTGGGTTCCTTCTCGCTCGGATTGGGTGATCGTCGCTGTTCTCGCGTGCTTATGTGCCCGCCCGTAGGTTCCTTGCTCCTCCCCCCTCTCGAGACGGCCCCTTCTCGTGTTTCTCTTCTTCTCCTCGACCGCGAACGAGTACGATTCAATTGTCGACGGGGTGCGATTGTCGAGGGTGCACATCCATAGCTCTCTCTTCGCTGATTACGTACGCTGCAGTATGTGCGGGCGAATGTCTTCGCCAACCTCTTCCGGCACTGCGGCGCGGTCGAGGTGGGCGGCGGGCCGCTCTGCGTCGTCGGGCCGGGCGCCCCCGCCCGCCCGCTCGACGTCGACGACTGCGCACTCGACTTGCTCCGAATCAGGTGCGGCGTCCCGCGGCTGTCCACGGCAAGCTTAAGACTCGACTGCTCAGTCTGCCCGCGCGCCCCGCAGCCCTGCGACGCGGTCAGAGACCTCCTCAAAGCTCATCGAGACCCGGATGGGCGAGTCCCTCTCCCTCTTCCGAAAGGTATATACCGTTTTCATCAATCTTTCTCTTACGCTCGCCCCTCGCTGACGCCCTTGTTAGTTCCCGAGCATGCGGACGCGGCTCTTCCAGGGCGCCCTGCTCCGCACGTTCCCCGTCGGCTACGAGCGTGCGCGCGTTTAATTTACAAGCCGAGCTCGAGCTTCATCTGAAGCTTAAGCTTAAGCTTCTGCGTCCTGCGTCCGCAGTCATGGCCATCGGCGAGCCGTACACGCGGGCGCTGGTCATTCTGGTGGGCGCCGTGCGCTGCACCGACTGCGTGAGCGCGTCGGCGGAGGCGGAGGCGGACGCGGCCGCTGTGCATATGGACGGGTGGGAGCTCAGGCCCGGCGACAGCCTCGGCGAGCTCTGCCTCCTCTCGCCCTGCCCCGTCAGGTTCGCTTAAGGCCAGCGGAACTCGCTGATTCGATTCCGTTCTGTTGACGCTCTCTCTGCGCATGCGCAGCTCGGTTTCGGCCGTTGTCACCTCGCCGGTGCTCTGCATCGAAGTCGACGCGTCGTACGGCATCGCCGCGCCGGCCCCGAGCGCAGTCCCCGCGCCCGTGCCGGCGCCTCTCGAGGCGGGCCGCCCCCGGGCGCGCAGCGACAGCTGCGGATCCGGATCCCTTTCCGTCAGCGTCGAGCGCGAGCGGGCCGGCAGCTTCAGCTTCGGCTGCAGCGAGCAGCGCCCGCCCGTGGCGAGCTCGAGCCCCTGCCAGTCCCACGCCAGCTCGTCCCCCGCCACCCCGCCCCCGCTTCCGCCCCCCCCGCCCGCCTCCGCCTCCGTGGCCCCACCATCCGGATCCGAACCCGAGCCTGACTGCGTCGCCGCGACGGCCGCTCTCCACATATCGCTCTCCCGATCGAACAGCATGCATATGACGAAGCCTGGCGGCCCTTGCTCCCCGCATTCCCAGGTCGTCCCTCCGGCCCCCGTCCCGGCCCCGGCCTCGCCCCCTCCGGCCGCGCCCGCCGGCCCCTCGGCCTCGCCCCCTTCGGCCTACGGGGGCGCCGGCGCGGACTCGCTGCCCCCGGCCCCCGGCCTCATCCTCCGCCCCGTCAAGAAGGCTGTACCCACGAAGCGGAAGCGGGACACGATCACGTGCGCCCTTCTCTCTTCTTTTCCTTCCTCTTCTCTGATTTGATTTGATTATAGGTACGACATGATCAAGGCGCACTTCGACGTGCCACTGAGCCGCGCGGCGGAGCGGCTCAACGTGTGCAGCACGACGCTCAAGTCGATCTGCCGCGAGCTGGGGATCAGCTCGTGGCCGCACCGCGCCTCGTCGAGCGGCTCTGGCGGATCGAAGCCCGGCTCGGGCTCGAACTCGCCGCGGCCGCCCCCGCGCGCGCAGCAGCAGCAGCAGCAGCAGCAGCAGCAGCAGCAGCAGGAGCCCAAACCATCCGCGGCCGCCCGACAGTCGCCCCCAGCCGCGGCGGCCGAGCCGCAGCCGCAGGCCGTCCCCTCTTTCTACCCGTACGCATTCGACGCGAGACCGGCGCAGCAGACGCGGGCGCCGACGCCGCCCCTGTACCCGGCCCGCGGGCAGGAGGGGTACGGCCTGCCGACCGAGTTCCGGATGCTGGACCCCTCCCAAGTCCAAGGCCTGCTCGACGTCGACATGTTCGACATCGACGGAGCGGCGGCGGCGTTCCCGCTGAATTTCGGCAGCTGAAATATTGATGCCGGAGTAGTTTCGGCACCGACCAGAGTCCCGCCGGCCTGCAAATGGCCACCGCGGAGCCTCGAGCTCGGAAGCCAAGCTCGCTCCCCGGCCGAACGGGGCAGCAACTCGAGCACCATTTCCAGATTTCGGACTTTTTCAAGCCGCTAGGACTAATTAATAGTTTTAGAGATTGATAGCCTGATGAATGCGAGGTTTCTGATATCGATGTTTTTGTGTTCTGACTGCAAACGTGTTCTGAGTAGTTTTCAATAGGGCATCGTTCCTTTTGTGTTTCAAACTGAGCGGCAAAGTTTGCCGAGTCGGCCAGTTGTTGGCCGTGTTTAGCGAGCGACAGCGTGTAATGTACCCTAGGCCTCCCCGAATACGTCGTAAGAACTTTTACGTCACGGCGTTGACTTTCCCCGTCGATTCTGCGTTCACCTCTTGCGATTGCAATTGGCCTAGGCCTCATGATTAGTAGGTGCAATTTTGTCTTCCCCCATCAGATCATCCGCATTTGGTCTCTTCATTCGCCGCTCCTTTTAATCTTTCAAAACCCGGGTCAGGCCCAAGGTGCGCCTAGCTATATATAGGCACGCGCCCTGCACACGTCTACGTAGTCTTTATTCTACTCATTCTTTGACAGTATGCATATATGTCTTTAAATTCTTAAGCTTGCTGTATGCAGCTAATTTTATAATCGTTGCCGAGGCCCATCGATAGCATCGATCAACCTGTAAATTCTAGAATTCATAACCTTCGATACAGTGACTCAGTGATATCAGTTTGAATTCATTTTAAAATTGAAGCGCGTTCAAATCATATGCATGAAGCAAGCCAGGGCGACTCAGCGAGCTCGAGGCGGCGCCTGGCCTCAGGCCTAGGGCCTGGCGCCCCGGCGTGCAGTCGTCGGATCCGGAGCTCGAGACGCTCTCGAGCTCCAAAATCGTGGCCGGATGCTGTTGCAATTGCACATGTACAGACCGTTCTCCGAGAGGCTCGGCGACCTAACGAAGTTCCGAAGTTAACCGCATTAATTGCATTAATTCGGGACCGCATTAATTAAGCTAGCGTTCCCTTAGCCGGAGTTGAACCCGCACTATAGTCGGCCTTAGTGATGCCTCCGAAGCGCGGCGTCCCTCAGCCGGGCGAGGAGCCTGCCGCTGGCGTCTTCGGCAAGGAGAAGCAGCCGAAGCTCCAGCAGGGCATCACTGAGTCAGGGGCTTCCTTGTGGAGAAGAGCGTCAATTGCAAGGGCTTGCCGCGCGGCGCACTCAGCGATACGCGCGCGCGCGGACACGCCTGAGCAAGCCGCCTTCTTCAGGAACGTAGCCAGCGATATGCGCAAGCAGGAGGAGCAGAAGGAGGTGGCAGCCGAGTCGTCGCAGCCGCAGAAGCGTTCCGTGCCCTCGCCCGCCTTCAAGACGACGAGGCAGAGTCCGGCGAGGACGGGTTCGGCAACGAGGACGTATGATTACGTGGCAGCGCTACTAGGCTAGCTTGTACTGCAGGCCCGCCCGCAGCCCAAGGCCTAATTGTCTAATTTTCAGTAAAATACCCCCCGCCCCCCCCCATACAAGCCCGAAAGTTATAAAACGCATTAATTCGGGACCGCATTATTAACCATACTAGGGGTCCGGGTCCAAAAACGCATTAATTACCGGCGCATTAATTAAGTGTTACACGGTAGTACTAGTATACGTACTAGCTAGTGCTGAGTCACTGAGTCCGAGGCTTTCGAATTAAAATATTCCGAGGACATGATCGATATTATGATCGATGATCATGCATACTATGATATGAATCATATGATCAGCCGCTCCGAGGCTCGGCGCCGGCGCGGCGCGCGCGCGCGCGGGGCGCTGGGCGGCCTGGCCCAGTGGGCCTCGAGCCGCGCGCTGACTCAGTGAGGCTGCGCTAGCGGATCCGGAACCGACGCACGTGTCGACCGCATGCGCAGCCGCGCGCTGCGCACGCCCGCGCGCGCCTGACCGGCCGCGGACTCGGCGCGGAGTCGGCGCGGACTCCGCCGCTCTCTCCGCGTAGAAAATTAATTAATTAATTATAACGTATACTAGTACCGACTCTATTACCGAGCCCTAAACCGCGAAGAAAAGCTTAAGAGAGCGCTAGCCGCGAAGCGCGAAGCAGGCTTCAAGCAGCGCGCGATCGCGAGCGCCGGCGCCGCGCGCTGAGCTGAATTCGGAGCTTCACCGGGTACAGCAGCACGTGAGGGGTACACGTCTCAAATTCCCGCAACACCCAGGTTCGTCTCACGGCGCCGTCGCTTGCGCCAGTTGGTCTATCTCGGTGTGCTGGAGCTAGCGGGCATGCTTGGAGCAGTTCCCGCCGGCGCCAATCGCACTGCGCAGCCCGGCAGCGAGGGCCGCGCCGACGTTTTGTGCTGCGAAGGGAATAAGACTGCTTAGACTAATACCACGCTGTCGACGCGAGCTTGGGCCAGCCGTTAGCGAGCTAGACGGCGCGCGCCTACCGCACGTAGCCGCGCGTGCCCCGCGCTCCAGACTCCCCCAACACGTCTCGTTAGGCCCCGCTTAACCGCCGGTCCATCTAAACCCCGCCGCCCCGGTCCTCGCCTTGCGCCGTGCCGTGTCCCATCTAGCTCTGACCGCAGCTCTGACCGCGGGCCGCGCAGAACGAGCCGATGTCGCAGCTCACGCTCGATGCCGCCAAGCGCGCTGTCGACGAGGGCCGCCCCGTGGACCTCTACAGGTGCGGCGCTCGACGGCGGCTCGCTCGCCGACCGCGTGTCGGTGTCGCGTGAACCGAGATGAGCCCGCGTTCCATCGAGAGCGGTGCCCTAGATAAACCGGAGTTGGCTGCCCTGCGCAACCTAGGCTGCCGCCGGCCGCCGCGCTCCGCTCAGGCGGGCCCGGCCGCGCGCGCAGCGACCAGGACGTCCTCACGCTCCTGGCCTGGATCGAGGAGGGGCAGATCCCCGGCGACTGCGCCATGATCATGGGCTACGCGAAGTGCGTCCCGTACCCCTCCCGGACTCCCCCCCCCCGCCAAACTGCGCCTCTGACCGCCGCCGCCTGATTCCCCGCAGCTGGTGTGGTGCGTCACAGCCCCAAGGGAGCCACGCCCCGCGCCCCGCGCCCCGCCGAGCGCCCCGCCCCGCCCCGCCGCGCAGGGTACAGCAAGGCCGCCCAGCCGATCCTGGAGGAGCTGTGCGCACCCCCAGCTCGCTCGCTCCATCGGGGTGCGCTCTGACGGCCGCCGGGGTACAGCGCGCAGCGAATGAAGGGCACCCACGCGATCGCGCGCGTCGACGCGGACCAGTGCGGCCGCCCTCGTACCCCCCGCCCCCTCCTTCCCCTCGGGGCCAACATGGGCGTACAGGTACATTAAGGAGCAGGATCCGCAGGGCAGCAAGGTCCGGAAACGGTGTACCCCCTTCCCTCTCCTTTCATCCATGACCCCGCAGCCGTACCCCGCAGCTCGTCGCCGGCCTCCCGCTGAACGGGTACCCGACGTTCGTCTTCGCTGAGAAGGCGACCGAGGCCCCCGGCGACTACGGTACCCCTTCTGCTTCCCGTCCTCTCCTGCCGGGATCCGACGTACCCCGCTCGCAGACTTCGACACGGCGATCGTGCAGGTGCCCCGCACCGCTGACGCCCTCGAGCACTACATGAACAAGAACTGCGGTTCGTCCCCGTACCCCCCTCCTGGGTCCCCCGGTCCTTGCCGATTGCTGTACCCCCAGGCCCACACAAGTCGACTTTCGATCTCGGGAAGGCGCAGGCGGACGTCAGCGCCGGCCGCGTGATTGAGGCGTGCCCCGCCCTCCGTACCCCCTCCACCCTTCTACCGCCCCCCCTTCCGTCGAACGAGCGTTCGCCCGCAGCTCGATACCGCCGCTGAGCTCACTTCGTTCCTGCACGCCGTCGAGGACGACGCCTTCCCCGGCGGTACCCCCACCCGGCTTCTCCCCCCCCCACTTCTCTCCCCCTAACTAATCGGGGTACCCATGCCCAGACGGCGCCCTGGTCGAGGGCTACGCGAGCTGGTGTGGTGCGTGGCCCCTGTACCCGCGTACTCACTTTACCCCGCTAAATCCCCCCCCCCCCCCCCCCCCCCTCCCCGGGTAGGCCACTGCAAGAGCCTCAAGCCGCAGTACGAGAAGCTCGCCCTCGATCTCGCCGGCAAGGTGGGCGTACCCCCGTCTCCGCCCCGAATCGTACCGGTACCCCCCCTTTCCCCAGGGCTGACGCCGCCCGCCCTTTTCATTAGGTTCCGGTCGCCCGCATCGGTGCGCTTTAATCTGATCTGCTTCGGTGCCAACGCCCTCGCGAGGCGAGTGCCCGCCGACGCGTGCCCTCCTCCCGCCCTCCCCCTGCAGACGCCGACGAGGCTCGCGTCTTCTCCCTCGGGAACACGACCATTGCGGGGTACGCCGTTTGTTCGTCGAGGCGGGAGGGGGATGCGGATCGCTGTCAGGCCCCGGTCTCACCCGCGCCCGCGCGCCCGCGCCTCGAAACAGGTACCCCACCGTCGTCTACTTCGACGACAACGGCTCCGCCGACGGCGTGGTGCGTACCCGTACCCCCGCCCCGCCCGGTCCCGGCCCGCAGCCGACGGGGTCCCGGGTACCGCAGTTCGAGGAGAGCAAGTACGAGGGGATGCGCACGACGGATGCGCTCCGTAAGTTCGTGGACGGGTTCCGCTCCTCGCTGGACGAGGACGTACCCCTGGTCCGAATCTCCCCCCCCTCTTTTTTTGAGCGCGCTGGGTCTTATTTCTTCTTCGTTCGCCAGGTCTCGGAGGAGGGCGCCGAGTTCGCGGGCGCGGAGTTCGGGGCGAGCTGGGCCTCCTCCGAGGAGGACGCCCTCTTCGGGGCGGACGAGGAGGCGGCGGGCGAGCTGCCGTTCGAGCTCTGAGGCGGGAGGCGGGAGGCACGCTGTTGCCCGCCGCGGCGCGCGGGCTTGGGTCTAGGGGACCGGGCCGCCGCGCGCGACGCGGCCGTCAGGAAACCGATCGCGAGCTCGAGGTTGGAATCGCAGCATAGAGTGGGGCGCAACTTGGCCTCATGAGACCGATCGATTATGAGAATAGATGACATGATCACGAAAGAAACGTATACCGGCAGCTCGGCCGCGGGGAAGGGAGGGGGGGGGGGGGGGGAGGGAGGGGGGAGGGGGTTCAGGGACGTTTGTGGCAAGCTAGCTGGGCCGGGCCGGGCTGCCCCTTGGCAAAGGCGAAGCCCACGTGCACCGCAACTGGCGTGCTGGGCCCCGGGGAGCATGTGCATAATGCGGCGGGGGCGGGCGCCGAGGGCCGGGATTGGCCTGGGAGGGGGATCCGGGGGGTACAGGGCGCACAGCTCGCGCTGGATCTCGGGGAGCATGCGGAGTACGGGGCGGGCGAGGTCGAGGGGCGAGGCGAGGAGCGCCGCCGCGGCCGCGAGCGGCGAGGCGGCGGCGGGCGGATCGGGAGAGGCAGGGTGCGGGGACGAGGCAGAAGCCGCCGAGCGCGCCGTGGTCGATCGTGGTCAAGCTTAAGAGACCGCTGCGGCGTCTCCCACGCCGGCGTTCCCGGGGCGCCCCGCGGCCGCGGGGCCGCCGAGGCGCCGGCGCCGGCGACGGCGCCGCTCCAGCTCCAGCTCCGGTTACCGGTCCAGCGGCTTCATGATCATGATCAGGGCCGCCGGCTCGCGCGCGCATGCGCAGCGCCGGCTCGCGCAGCCACACCGGGCGCGTACGACTCGCCCGGAGCCAACGGAGCGTCGCGAGGGATCGTTGCGGACGTCGTCGCGCTGCCGCAGGCCGGCGCCAGGCCGAATTACTGCGGTAGCTCGCTCAAATGGCTCGACGCCGCGCCCATCGCGAATTCGAACGACTGCCCGATGCGAGGGCTCCCGCGTGCCGCCCAGCTCGATTTTGCTCGGGGTCAGTCAGTGTGATCAGCGCACTGATCGCAGCGAAGGGGGTACGGGCACCAGGGCTGACCGTAGAAGCAATCGGCCAGGCGCTGACCGTAGAAGCAATCGGCCGCGTTATGGGCAGGCGCACGATGACGCCCTCGCCGGTGCCGCGGCTGTCGGCCAGGACGCCGTCGCCGGTCCCTCAGGCACTGCGGGGGCACCAATCAAAGGAGAACATCCCACCGCAAGCAAAGCCGCAGCGCCAGAGCAACGCGCTCTCGCCGCGAGGCTCGCTTGCCTCGCCTCGCGGGGCAGCCGGAGGGCAGCCGCGCGGATCGGCCGGAGGGCTGCCGCCCGCTGCACCGCGACCGTCCCATGCAGGCCAGCAACCAGATGCGGAGCCGACGGGAACCGTGGACCTCCGTCTTTGCGCCTGCCTTCCGTTCCTGCTCTGCTCGACAGCGGTGGCCGAGCCGAGTGCGAATGCCGTGGTCGACAGGAAGCTTGAGCAAATGTTCGAGGTGGGTCTCGAAGCGCGCGCTTGTCGCTCGAAGCTAACGATGCAAACAACGAACAGGCCGCCGTTAGCGAAGGTTCGACACTTTCGATTTGAAGGCAGCACCGGTCGCCAACCCCGACCCCGCCGGCGCAGGGCGCGGGCTGCACGTGGCGACCCCGGACGAGGTCCGACAGTTCTACGAGCTCGCGGGGAAGGGACAGGACAAGTCCCTGGTTCGCCCGCGGCGCCGCGCGCCAGGACTCGCCTTCTGATCGCTGAGCGCGCCGCGCAGTCGCCGGGCAAGCGGGCTCAGGCGATGCGTGACCTCATCGGGCTCGTTCAGGTGCGCGGAGCGGACGCTCGTCTCTTTCCCGGAGACCGGCCTGCGCCGCTCGCCGACCGCCGACCGGCCGCGCCCAGATCCTGAAGAAGCACTACCTGGCGAAGCCCGAGCTGCGCTCCAGCCTCCTCAAGATCGATCCCAAGAACCAGCAAACCCTCGCCCTCCGCATGCCCTCCATCGACTCCGCCTGTGCGCCGTACCCCTCCGCGCCGCGATCCGCCCCGCCCCGATTCGAACCCGCGCCTCCCATCCAGCCTCGTCGCGGCGCTCGCTGGTCGAAGAGTTTTTGATGGAGGCGTACGACACGAAGCCCCTCTTCGAGCGCGTGCGCGTCGCCGTACCCGTCCGACGAGGACCCCCGTACCCCCTCACGCCTTCTCCCCCCCCTCAGATGGCCATCTCCGAGCTCCTCAGGTCTTACGGCGCGCGAAACGCTTTGCTGTACCCCTGCGCGGCGAAGCCCGTGACGTCGTCGCTCTGCAGGCCTGTACAAGCAGGCGTGCGAGGGGGACTGCAGGGTAGCCGAGCCCGGCATGTTCGAGGTCCGCCGCAAGATGAAGGTGCCGCAGTACCCCCCTCCCATCCCCTCCCCTCCCCTCACCGCCCCCCTCCCTCCCCACTCGTTTACCGGTACCCCCCTCTTTCGCCGCAGTGGTCGGCCTGGAGGGAGCTGCGGGGTATGCCTCGGGACGCGGCGATGAAGCGGGCTGTCGAGCACTTCCGCGTTATGAAGCAGAAATACGGGTCATAGGCAGAGGCCTAGGCCGCTAGCTAGATAGCTAGCTAGCCAGCTAGCTTCGATTCCGGCGTCCGTGGACCTTCTCTTTAGTTTAAGCCTTCGAGAGTAAATATTCGAACTCGTGTGCGGTGTTGCGCTTGTATGCTATAGCTCTAGCAACGTGCAGCTATTCTTTGAATTAACGATTCTGCGATTTTATGGTTTGGTTTTCAATGTGCAAATATTGAGTTTTGCCGATCCCGTTGCGAAGGCGGGGACGTCAAAAAGTGTGAGTCAAATGTATACACGCCGCACACGCATATGCATGGCCAACAAACAAGAGAAGCGTGCAGCCCCGGAGCCGCTCTGGCCGCTCATATGATCACGTCCGCGCGGCGCCGCCGGCCGCTGCCGTCGCCCCCATGCCGCGCGGGTCCTGGGGGGTACGGCGTGAGACAAGAATAGCCGGCGGGGTACGGAACTCTGTGAACTCTGACCTCGCCCTCCCGCGGGATTTCGTAGAGCTTGTCCAGGTGCTCCCGGATCAAGTGCCTTACCTCGGCGTCGTTTATCTTCTCCACGTTCTGGATGATGCGCTGTACCCACCCCCGGGAAGCGTCAGCGGATCGCGGGCCGCCCTCCACACTGCGCACGGCGCGCGCGCGTACCCGTCCCGTGACGGGGTCCGAGTCGATGTAGTAGGGGTAGACGTGGTACTCGACGATCTGATTGCGCGCGCGTCACGCTTCGTCGTTCTCGCGCCCTTTCGAAGAGAGGCGCTGCGGGGATCAGAACCTGGGTCATGCTGACGACGACCTCGAACATGGCCCCGAGGCGGCGCAGAGGGCTCTTCTCCGATGTCGAGACGTCTCCCAGGGAGTACAGGCAGATTCCCTTCTTGGGCAGGTCCTGCAGGGGGGGGGGGGGGGGGGGAGAATTAGGGGTAAGGGTCGAGGCCGACGGGAGGAGGGGATAACGGGGTACGCGCCTGCTGGTCCCAGGCGTCCGGCGCGAGGTTCAGGAGCATCTTACCCCCCAGGCCCGCGCGGACCTCCTCGGAGTCTGGCGGGGGTACGCGATTGATCAGCAAGAGGGAAGGGGGGTACCGCGGTCCGCGAACGGTTCGCACTGGCGTGGGGGTCGGAGGAGAGGATGGAGCCGCCCTTCTTGGGGGGGATCAGGCCGCCCTTCTTCCCCCCCCCGAAGGCGTCGCCGCCGCCTCCCTTGCCCGAGGAAGGCCCGGCGACACCGGAGCCGCCGGGCGGCCCCGCGCCCCCGGCCTCCTCCTTCACCTCGGAGTCCAGCATCTCCATGGGCAGCAGAGTGCTGGGGCCGTGCCCCACGATCAGATCGAACTCGGCGTTGAGCATGAGCTGCCGCGCCGACTGCGCCATGCCGGCCGTCGGCTGCGTCGTCCCGGGCTTGCCCCAGTCCACGAAGCCGATGAGGAGGTCCAGCGCGGCCCCCGCGCTCGGCTCGTCGTAGAGGCTGCGGTCATCTCAAGTCAGAGGGGCGAAAGGCGAGCGGCGCTCGCTGGCTCGCTGGCTCGCTCGATTACCTGGCCATGGAGTCGCCCCGCTGGAGCGCGCGGCTGCTTGCGCCGCCGCCTCCGCCCGCCGTCGACGCGCGCCGCGTGGAGAGCGGCGGGGCCCGCGCGATACTGGACTTGCGGCCGTCGGGTCCGACGAGCGGCACGCCGGCGCCGCCCTCCTTGGCCGCCTTGGCCTCCTCCGCGGCGATGCGGTTGGCCTCGGCGTCGGCGCGCTGCTTCCGGCGCTTGGCTATGAACGACTTCTTCGATTCCTCCAGGTGCACCACGTCCACGATCTGGTACCCCCCCTCGCCCGTCAGCAACCCCGGAACGCCCTTGGATATCTTCTTGCTTAGCTTGCTTAGCCCTTGGCGCCCAGACGTCTACTAGCCTCGCGCTCTGCCCTCTTGGGGGCCCCGCTCGGGAGGGGGGAGCGGGGGTAGGGGGGACAGTACCTCGCGGGTAATGCAGTCGACGCGGCCGAGGCCCATCAGGTGGTTCCAGCTGGGGGCCGACGTCAGGGGTACGGGAATCGTCGACCTGCGCGAGCGGGCGAGCGCCGGGGCGGGCGAGCGCGTCAGCCATTTCATCCTCGCGCCCCGCCTTCGCCCGACCAAGCGCACTCGGTCCACGCCGCGAAGCCGACGGTGCCGGAGCGCAGGGCGACGCGGAGGTAGGCCTGCCCTCCCTCCTGCGTCCCGATCACGCGGATTCCTGCGCGCAGGGGCGAGACGGGTCAGGTAAGGGGCGGGCGGGCGGGCGGGCGGAGGCGGCGGAGCAAGCGCGCGGGCGGGCCTCGTGTGCGGAGGAGCTGGAGCGTCGTCAGGAAGCCGTCCGGATTGCCTATGTACCCGGTCAGGTGCGGAGGAGGGGCCGGGGAGTGGCCGGGTTGCCCGCCTATGTTGCGGTCGGCGCTGTAGGGGTTCGCCACGGAGAGCAGTAGACGCCGGGCGTCGATGTCCAGGTTGTACAGGAATGCCTCCAGATACGCCTCCGACATCTCCCGCCCAGACTGCGCGAGCGGAAGGCAGGAGAAGTCAGCGGGGCGGGGAGCTGGGCGGGGAGCGGGGCGGGGGAGGAGCCGACCTGCAGGGTACGCTGCCACTTCGTCTTCTTCGCGTCGTTGCGAACGACGGGGGCGCCCAAATTCGCGACGATCAAATCCGCGCTCGAGAGGATGGATTTGAACTCGAACGCGGCCTCTGGTGGCTCGTCCGTCGAGACGGGGTTCAGGCTGCCGAGGAAGACGATGCGCGTGGCCCGCGCGCGGCGCTTGCCGTCTGCCATGACGCCCATCGTGTCCTCCTCGTCCGCCCAGAAGTGCATCGGGAGCTTCCGGTTCGGCGTGAAGAGCGACTCCCGGAAGATTGCAGTGAGGCCAGGGCACGGGCCCGCCAGCTTCGCCAGCAGCGCTGCGCGAGCGTCAGCGGGCGCTGCGGAGGGCGGGCGGGCGAGCGGGCGCGCCCTCCAGGGCCGCCTTGAACGAGCGCTTCTCGACTTCCTCCTCGACCTTCCGCAGCAGCTGGGTCGCCCGCGCCTTGATGTTGTGCGCTGCGGGCGCGTGGGCGGCGTCAGGCGATAGGAGCTACGGCAATCCGCGCAGAGGCTCGCCGACCTTTGCTCTGCGCCTGTGCGAGCGTTTCCGGCTTCAACCGCTTCTGACCCCGCTCGAAGTTGCTAAGAGCTTGCATCGCATCGGCCATGCTGCCCTTCATGATCACAGCTCTGTTCGGAGGCGCGTTGTACTGCTGATGCTGAGGAGCGCCCGGTGGGGCTCCGGGCGGTGGTGCTCCGAGCGAGGACGGTCCCGCCCGCGGTCCGGCGAGGTTTCGCGACGATTCTGCGTCGAACAACTCAGCGATGCAGATGACGGTGCACGTTGTCGGGTGCTCTCACCGTAAAGAGGTGTTTGGGTCGCTGGAGGTGGGCCGAACGACGGGGATTGCGCCCCGTAACCAGAAGGAGCCCCGTATC
Source organism: Cyanophora paradoxa (assembly GCA_004431415.1). Classification (NCBI taxonomy): domain Eukaryota; class Glaucocystophyceae; order Cyanophorales; family Cyanophoraceae; genus Cyanophora; species Cyanophora paradoxa. Next base: position 106,849 of record QPMI01000692.1, read on the forward strand.
CCGACCCCGAGTAGGAACTGCCTGCATAGCTGGGCGCCCGGTCGTAGCTGGCCGCCGGCCCATAGCTTGTTGGCGCCTGGTAGCTGGGCGGCGCCTGGCCGTAGGCTGGGAAAACCCCTCCGCCGCCGCTCCTCTGGTCTCCCGCATACATCGCGCTCGTCTCTGTCGAGACCAAGCGCGAGGGCGGACGCTGGAGAGTCGAGGCGGTTGGAAGGTAGGGGTACGTGTCAGTCCAGCGGCCACCAGGCTACCAGTAGCTAGCGGGCTATCTGTGCGCCATCTTGTTGTGGATCCAGCAGAGGTACATCTAGAGCGGCGATCCCTGTCTGGGCCGAAGTGTGCAGGGGGATGCGTCGGCCGCAGCCCGCCGCCTTCGCGGCCCCCGTCGCGCCTGTGGGACTTTCGGGCGCGAGGCACGCTCACGCCGTGTCGAGCTGGCGAGCTGCGACCGTCGGCCGCGATTCTGTGACGACGTCGCTCCGACGAACGCTGGTGCGCGCCCTTGAGGGCGTTCCTGACCTCTGCTTCGGCGCTTACGCGCGCTGCGGCTAGATTGGAAGGCGGCTCTGCGCCGCGCCGCTCCCGGCTGCAGCGGCGCCGCGCGACAGCAGGAGATTCACGTGGACCGGCCCGCGCGCCGCCGCCGGGGGCTTCGAGGGCCTCGTTCACTTCGCAGCATATCACCGTGCGCTTTCGCACCCGCCCCCGCGTGTCCGACGGGCAAAGCTAAGCTTTTCGTGAGCAGGGTCCGGTCTCCCGCGTCCGCGGCCGCCTCGCGCCGCGCCCCTGCGCGCTGACTCGCCGGCCGCGAGCAGGGATCTGTCCGCATGGGTCGCCGATCAGGTGGTTTACGTGCAGACTCACACGCGGGAGATCGCAGATCAAATCTTCAACAAGGTCCGGCTCACGCCACCCTCTGTCAATGATTCGCCGCCCGCCCTTCCGACATCGGCGGCCGCCATCCGCAGGATCAGTTCTTCGCCCTTTCCCTTTTCCCTTACCTCGCGTTTCTGTACGAGGCGAAGAAGCTGGTCCGCCCCGCCCCCCCCTCCCCCCAAGGGCTTGGGCCATAGCTAGGCCTGTGCCTAGGCCTCCGGCCGCTCTCAGGCTCACCGTCCGAGACGCGCAGGCCGATGCAGGTCACTTCCCGAAGCAGGCGTACAAGGGATTCGTCTTCCTCCTTGTGTTCGTATTCGGGACTATCCCGGCGTGCGTCACTCTGTTCTCTACGATGAAGCGTAAGCCTCCGGATCGAATTCCGCTGAGGACATTTCCTGCAGAGGGCTCTACGCGCGCTCGGCGTACGGGCGGGAGCTCATGGATGTGGACTGGCTCCACGGCTCGGCGGAAAGCCTTCTGACCATCACCAACATCGTGCGCTCCGCTCCGTCCAGTTTCAATTCAAAAATTCAAATCTGGCCTCGGCTCGCGCGCGAGCGAACGCTCTCTTTTGATCTGGGGCGGGCACGGCATGCGCAGCTCATCGTGCTGGGCGTACGGAGCAGCGTGGCGGAGCTGATGGAGGGGGGGGAGGACGCGCGGCGCGGCGAGGGGCCGAGGGAGGAGGCCGAGCGGCCAGATGGAGGAGACGGCGAACGTTAGCTTCCTACATATACAGCTATAAGAGCAAGGAGGCCTGCCGCAGTACCAGCTAGCTTCAATGAGAGTAATCGGTTTTTACGTGTCCGCCAGCCCCGGGGCCCGCGGCCCTGCCATCGAGATCAGCAGCCTGGCAGGCTGAGCCCGGAGCAGCATATGCATATGCATGCAGCTGCAGGGAGGAATTCGAAATGGCTCCGAACATGTACCGTAGTATTACATGAAATAGCACTGGTCATGAAGTAGCTATATATAGGTTATTGCCTTGAATTGGCCAGTGGCCATGGGCTGTGGGTTATATAATTAGGAGCTGGGCCCTGCCATCCGCAGCATGCGGCTGATCCGAGTGATCATGAGCCCTGGCCATGGGCCCGGGGAGGAAGCACACGATTCTCGAATTCGTACAGGCAACAAGCTTAAGAGTCAACAAGAACAACATCGCGACTTATCTGCCTACTGAAGGGAAATCGGATCTCACCATCGGCGCCATTCGCACATAGTACAGGGCGACTACATCGTCCGCTGTAACTACTACCAAGAAGGTTTGGGCAACGGGGCCAAGGACAAGTACGTGTACACGAGCGGCCTGCCATGCCGGGCTCGGACTAAAGCTGTGAGCAGGCGGCTCCTACTAGATATAGCTACTAACTGGGCCTCTGCTCTGCTGTCTACTCTGCTGTGCTACTGCGACTAGAGAATGAGAACTACAGTACAAGCAAGAGAAAAGGCTGCCATACTGGAACACAATATAAAGAATACTGGAGGATCGAGAAAGCAGATACGTATAAGCACACAAAAGAAGAGGGGCACACTTGATTTGAAAACAACGCCGCTATCTTAGTAAAACACTCTCTGACTGCTCAAACACAATGCAAACTGCACGCGAGGCTTTGTACAAGCTGCTGTCGTCTAAGAATTCAAATCAAACGGATATCCTGAACTAGGTAGCACACTGGACAAATGAAAACGCTAGCTTCAAATATGAAAATATATGCGATGAAACACTCTCACACTGCCGGATGGCTGTACACAGGAAGGAAGGAGGGGGCGCCGCCAACGCCGACGCCGCCGGGTACCAGTACAATTCGCGATCGAGCGTGCGAGCCTACGGCGAGCCGCAGCGGGGGGGCGGGAGCTCGGGGGTCGCCGCCGGGCTATCCACCGCGGAGCAGACGGAGGCCCCGCGGTCCCGGGAGCGCTGTCCCGGCGCCTCGTCGCTCCCCGCAGGGCTCTCGTCGCCGCTCGACTCAGGAGACTCCACGGTACCCCCCTCCCGCTCCCGCCCCCGCTCCCGCCACCGCAAGAACGTCGGCGGCGGCGCGGAGGCCGCCGCGGCCGCCGCGGAGCGACCGCCGCGCTCCTTGTCCCGGGAGCGCGCCCGCCGGTTCTGGAAGTAGATGCGAACCTGCGAGCCGCCGCTAAGAAAAGAAGAAGAGAGAGAAAGAAAGAAAGAGAAAGGAAGCGGACCTGGTGCTCGCTAATGCCCACGTCGCGGGCAATGGACGCGATCTCGGCCGGGCTGTGCTTGATGCCGTTCCGGTCCTCGTAGTACCAGTTCAGCTTGGCCTTCTGGTCCTCGGAAAAGAAGATGCGCTTCCGGCCCGCGGCGGGCGCCAGCGCGATCGGGCGGAGGAAGGGGCTCGGCGCGGACGAAAGCACCCCGTCGGACCCCGAGGTGGGGGGGGACCGGCCGCTCCCCGGCGGCGAGGTCGGGACGATCGCGACGGACGTGAGGTGCAGCGGGATCGGCGAGATCGTCTGCGGCGGAGTGAGCACGCGGGAAAGAGAGCGAGGCCGGGCGGAGCCGCACAGTGGGGTCCGTGGGCGAGTCAGCGTCGCGGCCGGTGCCGGAGTCGGGAGACGTGGAGCGCGGGCGGCACTCCGCGAACTCGCCGTGGCCGTGCAGGAGAACGAGGCGCATGAGGAGCTGCGGAGGCGATGCGGTCAGCGCGGGCGCATGGAGAACCCGCAGTCTGGCGGCTCTGGCGGCTCGCCTTCTGGCAGGGGTCCTCGAAGGGATCGTCGGAGCGGGGCGCCTCGGCGAGGCGTGCAAACGAGGAAGAAACGAAGCGCTGCAGGAGCGTTCCCTCGGAGAGCCCGAGCACGGAGTCGCGCATCGCGCCGAGCCGTTCGGCTGCCCGGCGACGGTCGGCGGGGAGGGCGGAGCCGGCGCGCATGCGCGGAGCGCACCGAGCTCGGGGACTGGCAGGTTCATCCAGTGCATCGGGGCGGACGTGCTGACGGACTCGTCGCCGCAGGAATCTTCGCGGCTGTAGCGCTGTCGCTTCCGGGACGAACGGGAACTCCTTTCGCGGTAGACAAAGTCCCTGTCTTCATGCTTCCCGCTGCGTACACTGGCAGGGGCGGATCAGATGTATGCCGTGCGATCGCGTGCGACGGCAGCACAGACCCCTCATAGTAGCTCAGCCGCTCCTTGCGGCCGCTAACTTCGTACGGGCTCCCGTCATAGGGCTGACGGCTGGGGACCTGGCGGAGGGTCGCGGAAAGTTAGGTCGTACGAAAGAAACGGAAAGAAAGAGAGCGGCGAACTTCGCATTCATCATCAAGCTCCTCCATTGCTTCATCGATGTTGTACTCGAAAAGGGGATCTGCGGTGCACCACACTCTTCAGCGATCACATCTGAACTCATATTCAACGGACGCCGGAAGACTGACCTTGCGGGGCCTGCGATCGACGCGGCTGCTTGCCAGACCGTCTCATTGAATGATCTAGAGCATCCTGCGGCGAGGAATGAGCTCAGCGACTTCCTCCGAACATGCGGGCCTGAAACGTGCGACTGAAGTTCACCTCGTGATACTCGGATTGGACACTCGTCCGCCGAAAAGGTACGTCATGAAGCATGAGAAGAGCTTCGGCTGCGCAGTCCAACAAGGAAGGCTCCACTTTGGGCTCGCTTCGAAGTGCTGCGTGAGGGGTCAACTCGAGGTCTTGAACTCGGGCAGCGCCAGGGATCGCCGAGAACTGACCTGTACTGCTGAAAGCATGTCGACCTCCGAAGGCGCAGCTCGACGGCGCTGGCATGTGTACGGCGGGCATCACGGCCAACATCTGGTTCTCCGTGACTGGAAGTAGAGAGTGGGCAGCGGTCTGACTGACTTCTTCTATCTGAGCGCATGCGCAGAGACGGCGTACGTCAGCGCCGGAGGTCGCAGGGCTCGCCGATCGCCGTGGAAGCGAATCGCCGGCAAGGTCGAAGGCGTTCATTGTTGCGACATCGGAGGCCGGGAGCGCGTACTAGGCCGCAAACTAAGTCATTAAGGGCCAGCTCACCTCTTCAGCAACAGCGGCAAGCTCGGAGCACGAGCGAGATCTCCGGAGCGACGAGAGGCAATCTCCGGCGGGCAATGGGGCGGTGCTCCGCTAATAAGGGACGAGATGTCGCACGCTAGATGCCGCGCGGCGCCGCCGCTGCCAGGCTGATCAGCCGTCCAGATCTCCCGCGCGTGCGGCGGCAACTCGCCTTTTGCCGCGTACCCACCTGGAGGCTGGAGCATGCAAGAAAATAACCGCCGATATAATGAAAAACCCAAATCCAAGATCATGATTCCATCAAGAAAGCACGTGCTCTGACAGCCTCTGAGCACTGCTCTCGCGCCGAATGGATCCCTCAATCGCGTCACCGTTGGATTGAGGGCCCGAATAGGCTGCAGCTTGCTGCGGCAGGCTGCGCGCGCGTGCATCCAAATTCCTGCAATTTCGAAATTCGAATTCGCGATCGACGTCACGCGCGAACTCGCCGCGAAATCGCGATCGCCGGCGGATTCGCCGCGAACTTGCAATTGCGACTCTCGGAAGTTTGCCATTGTTAAATTGTGCTTAACTTACAAATAACTTACAATGATACGTTTTTCCAAGTTGCCGTGAACTCGCGAGACGCTAACGGATTCGAAAAGAAAGCTCCCCGAGGCTGTGAGCCTGTAATCATTGAATGTCTGTACATCATTCACAGTACATGTACATGTGAGTCTGATGTGACTCCTGTCACGAGTCCTGTGAGCCTGTGAGGCTGTACCGGTACATGTGAGCCTGCATGTGAGTATGTGACCCGGGTGAGTCCCGAGTCCGGGCCCCGGGGCCTCGAGCTCCGGCCCCCGGAGTCCGGACTCCGGAGTCCGGCCCTCCGCCGGGCCAGCGCAAGCTCCGGGTTCGATGCGGCCGGAGGGCGGTCCGGAGGCCCGCCGGACCCGGGCGGGGGATCGATATCTGTACTGCTTCCCGGAGGAGCTCGAGATCGATATCCCGGGCCCTTCCCGGCCCCTCCGGCCCAGGCTCCGATCGCGAGTCCGGGCCTCCGGCCCAGGCTCCGGCCCTCCGTTGCATACTGGAGAGCCAGAAATATTCAGTGGGCTGCATATTTATAGTTCTAAATTAAACGTTTTTGGGCCACCTACTAAACATTTCTCGCCTTCTAAAGCCGAGAATTTAATTTGTAGGGGAAGCCCCGTCTCCGCCATACAAAAGCCGGCGCCCTGCGAAGTGGCAGTTTTCTACTTATTTTCCTGTACCACATTAACCAGTTCTAGATCTACAGTATGCAGTGCCATCACTGCCATGCACAGGGCTAGGTGCACGTGGCGCGGGGCATTATATTGGGGGGCTCTAAGTTCTAGCCTAGTAGCTGCAAGCTGATATGGGGATTCGCAGAAGGATCCGGACAAGCGGGAGGTCCACAGGGGGACAGCCGGCAGGGGGAGGCCGGGGCCAGAGCGGGATCTAGATCTGGAGCGGGGGCGGGAGCGGCGCCGGCGGGGGCGTACGCGTCGGCGATTACTCGTGGATTTATAATTAGTAAGGTGGCGCCAGCTGCAGGGCCGGCGGCGCGCGAGGGCGTTATAATTAGGGGCGGGGCCGGGGCCGGGGGCGGGGCGGCCGGCCGCGTTGTCCCGGCGGCGCGCGAGGGCGTTATAATTAGGGGCGGGGCCGGGGCCGGGGCGGGGCGGCCGGCCGCGTTGTCCCGGCGGCGCGCGAGGGCGTTATAATTAGGGGCGGGGCCGGGGCCGGGGGCGGGGCGGCCGCCGCGTTGTCCCGGCGGCGCGCGAGGGCGTTATAATTAGGGGCGGGGCCGGGGCCGGGGGCGGGGCGGGGCGGCCGGGCAAGGGCGGCGGTGTCTACGTATACGTGGCGAGCCTCGGAGCGGCGGCGGCGGCCAAGCGCGGCGCCGGCGGCTGCGGGGACTACGTATACGATCGCGAGGTCCCGGGCCGGGTGCGCCCAGTTTATAATTAAGTCCGATCCGGCGGCCGCATCTCGCTGGGTAGGCGGGCGGGTCCGCGGATGCGAGCTAGTGTACGTATACGAAGACTCTCATAGTATAGCTAGTCAGAGTAAGTCAGAGTATAATTAATATTAAGGCAGCTAGCTATAGGATCCCAAAGCTTAAGGGCTCGGCCAGGGCGATAGATCTAGATCTAGAGAGAAGGCCAGCGAGAAGCAGGACCGGAGAAAATGGGACGCACCCCCCGGGGCGAGGCTGGCCACCGTCGGGAGGAGGGCGAGGAAAAGAAAAGAGAACAATTGCAAAACAAGCGGAGAGATTAGGCCGAGGGCCCGGCCCGGGGTTCGGCGGATGGCACGTCGTTCGAACGCCGTCCACCCGCGCGCGCGCGCCTCGCAGTGAATGAGTGGTAATTTGGGAACTGCGGGGCGGGCGTGATCATGATCATGAGGCCCGGGCAGGTGACGCGAAAGACGCGCAATGCGGGGTGATGTCCCTTTGCTCGACCGTAAAAAACAACGTTGACCTTGAATTGACTTTGTGATCATGAGATCATGATCAATCGTTTCGATATCGATATCGTGTAGCTGCCCCGGACCGCCCCGCGACTCGGCGAGCTCGAGGTGGCGCACTACGACATCAATCCCCAGAGCCCCGTGGCAGCCGCCGACATCGCCTTTGCAATTGGGATCCTTTTTCACGCCACGGTTTCGCGCTGGTTTGAATTTCGGGGGCACATGTACATGTACAGCGCTAGTGCGCGCCGCCTTTCAGCCGGCAAGGGCCGGGCCCCGCGAGCAACGCCGCCGCCACGAGCAGGGGCCGCGGCCACGAGCAGGGGCCGCGGCCGGGGATGCTGGGGGGGGGGGGGGGAATACATGCCCCGACTTGCAATATTAATTGAGATCTGAGCTATAGACGCCGACAGACTGAAAGCTTACCTTAGTAAAGTTTGCAATTGCGCACGGAGTCTCAGGGGCTCCCCGGAGTCTCAGAGTCGTGCGCGCGCGAGAGAGGTCCGACATGTACTAGTGTACACTGTGACAGCCGTTGCTCAGCGGCTGGCCATGGCGTCGATCGCGTCGCGCCGCCGCCGTCGACGTTGTTGGCTATAATTAATAAACGGTCGGCCGGCGCCGTACGCGTACGCGCGCCTGCCACTAGTACTAGCTAGCGCTGTATATACGTGGGCCTTTGTGAAGCGTTGAGCTCTCGAGCTTGCCCCTTCGCTGTCAATGCATTGTTAACCCTCGGAGGTTGCATGAGTCACGCGTCGCGGAGGTTTGGGTGTTATATTGCGATCAGGTACACGCTGCACTAACAGGGGGGCTAGCACTAACCGACGCGGGGAGTAACAGCCGGTGTACCCCTCGGGGGGCCTCCCGGCCTCTAACGATGCTCAGGCTCTAACTGAATGCTGTACCCCCCGCTGTTACTGCCCGAACCTTCCGAACTTGCGTAATTCGGCCTCGCCCTGTACCCAGTGGCTGGTGTCGTCCATCCATTCGCGTACCTCCCTCTGACGCTTGAGTGACTCACGCTGCTCGGGGGTAGGGGAGGGGGGGCCTTCGAGGCGGGGTGGGAAGGGGGTACGGTGGCAAAATTCAGCCACTCGGGGGGTATGCCGAATTCGCCGTGAACGATCCTCTGCGGTGTGAAATACCGGTCGCTGCTCACGGCCAAGTGGAAGAACGCGCTCCTGAGCCCGGAGAGGAAGCGTGGTTGCATGAATGGCTGCTGGAGGGACTCGTCGCGCCAGGGGGCTACGAAATCAATGATACGCTGCTGTACCTGCGCGGGCAGGGCAAGGATCTGGCTCTTGCGGTTCGCAAAGGCCGTCCACAGCGCTTGCAGGTCGGCCCAATCGCCGTTCAGATCCCTGCGTTCGCGCCTCAGGTACGATCTCGGGTTCTCTGTCATACCCATCAAGCCCGCGGCCCTGATCATCTCCCTGTCCGGGAGCTCTCGCTCGTCGTGGAATTCGTCTCTAATCCAGCGCACAAGGTAGAGCACGCGCTCCATGAAGTTCTCCGCCGGCGAGCCGCCCCCTGAGGACGTGCGCCTCCCCTCCAGCACTGCGTTCGCATCCTCCAAGTCCACGTTCCGCTGTCGAATCTCCCCGTCCAGGTCGCCGTTGTTGTACAGCACGTCGGACTCGCGTGTTCGCGCCATGCTCGCGGCTCGGTGAGAATTTATACCTGTACCCCTACTCGCGGTCGGGGTATCGAGGGCCTGGCAGCCTCGCGCGCTTCCGCAGCTCGGCCTCGTCTGGCGACCAGCTCGTCGGATCATTGCTGTACTCCATCCACCTGCGAATCTGACCCTCCCGCAGTATCTCTTGGCGCTGCTCCGCCGTGGGCGCCGGTGGGCCGTACGGTGGGCCGGCAGGCGTCAGTTTTCTATACTTGTATCTCTTGAACCGTTCTTCCATATTGTCTTGTTCTTCGTCCCATCCTTCAGGGATCAAATCCGATGGGGGACATAGGGTACCACCCATTCATCTTCCTTGTTTTTGGCGTGGTGAACGAAGCCTTGGAAGTAGTGCTTCAAAATATTGAGCGGGCGATTGATGATCTCCGTGCGAGTGCCCGCATTCAGGAAGAGATCCAGTATAACTCTCTGAACGTCTTGGGGCAGGTAGGTCATGGGGCTCTTGCGCGAGCCGAACGCCCACCAGAGCTTGCGAAGTTCATCGCGAACCCTGCCCATGTCGTCCCTGTGTTCGATTTCGTACACCGGCGGCTCATACGTTCGGATGTCTACCCTGGACCGAGGCCTCTGCGTGCCACATCGCGCAAATACGTCGCAGCCATGCCCCGTCTCGCATTGTATTGGGGATCTCTTCTTTCACCCAGCCGATCAGCCCGTTTACCTGCTTAGTGTAATCTCGGATGTACCCCGATAGCGGTGGGAGGGTAGTCTGATTATCAGACATATGCATTCGCACACATCAAGAAATTCTAAACGCTACTGCGAGGCTAAGCTATGCATACCGATACAGATTGCGAGACTTGCGAGAACTTACAACAGGGGAGCGCGGCGTGGCACGCGGCGCGCCGTGAAAAACTAACTGCATCTAATTTTGCGGCTGCGTGCGGTATAAACCCTGGAAATCCAGGGCCCGCCTGTGGGCGGAGCTAAGCGGGATAGCGGAGGAAAACAACTTTGACAACCCTGCCCTAACCTACGGGCATGACTATGAGCCCTTCGCGGTCTCTCTCTACAAAACGTTGAACAATAACGTGGACGTGCAACATACTGGATTGCACGAACATAAGGAACTGCCCTTCCTGGCGGGGAGCCCGGACGGGCTAATCGGAAACGATCGCATACTCGAAATAAAATGTCCGTACAAACAAGAACTCTACGACAAGGTTCCTACCTATTACATGACGCAGCTGCAAGGACTTTTAGACATAACGGGCCGCGAGTGGGCCGAACTTTTTTGCTTCACGCCTCTGCGCGTGCGAACGTGGTACGTCAGACGGGACGAGAGGTACATTCAGCTCATGCGGCGGTGCTTACATCTATTTTGGTCGCACGTGAAGGCTGGAACTCCGCCCGAGCCCTACAGCGATCGAATGAAGTCAGAGAACCTCAGCGAGGAGCAGGCGGCGCTGCGCGAGTTTAAGTTGTACGCCCTCCTCTAGTGTCTCGACCCTCTCAGATATTAATTTAAAGATCTGGGAGGGTCGGGACACGTCTCTTGGTCAGACTACTTATGTACGCCCTCCTCTAGTGTCTCGACCCTCTCAGATATTAATTTAAAGATCTGGGAGGGTCGGGACACGTCTCTTGGTCAGACTACTTATGTACGCCTCCCTCCTCTAGTGTCCGGACCTTTCCAATAATCTATAAAGAAAGTAGGGAGGGTCCGGACACGTCTCTTGGTCGGACTCACCGTAGCTTGGTGTAGCTCAGGCCCAGGCGGGGAAGGCGAGTCTGCAATGAATCAGACCCCACAGGATTTGGTTGAGCTGCTCTTTGCAGGGGGGCAGGAAGGCGGCCGCAGAGGGCTAGGGAGACTAGATCTAATTAGTAATCCCACACCGCGCATGTGCAAGCGACAGAGAACGAAGTGAGTAAATGCAGATCGATGATACGGCAATCATGAGTTGTTCAGAAAAGGTCGGGACACATAGAGAGTGCATGCCCTCACTCTCGTCCGCCCTCGCAATGTCCCGACCCTCCCAGATCTTTAAATTAATATCTCAAAAGGTCGAGACATTCATTGATCATATGCATGACGTCACTTGAATTCGCACGTTCGTATTTACACACTGGCACGCGCATCCCGTTCGCGAAGTCCACACTGTGACATCCGACAATCACACGCGCCTGTGAATGAGAGCATAGCAGTCGGAGAAAACGTTGTAAACCTCTGGGAAGCTTGGCGCCATGCCTGCCCTTGCCTGCTTAGCCTGGCGCTCTACTGCGTCGTCGAGCATGTCTTCCTCCCACGTGATGTAGCGTCGCTTTCGGCTGCCCATTTGCCCTCCGTCCGCGTCGGAGAAAGCGCGTCTCACTCCGAGGTACTTCTCCAGCAGGTACTTGATGACTTGCCAAGACTGCTGCGAGAGCCGCTTCTTCTCACCGTCCGCTGCATCGAAGCGGGGCGCGCGCTCGTCCAGACTCTGCAGAGCCGCGTACGCCTCCCGACCTCCGGCGACGCCAGGGCCGCGTAGGCTTCGTCCGACCACAGAGCACGCCCCGCGAGCTTTCCATACCCCGCCAGCCGAAGAGTTTCTTGAACAGCGCGACGACCTTCGATACCTTGAGGCGCTCAGCAGTAGGCACGATCTCGGCAACGTCCGCGCCATGCTTCAGCACCAGCGTGACCACGGCAGTGAGCGGGATGGAGTAGAACGAATCCACATCCAGGCGACGTCTCCTTCGGTCAGCTCGCTCGGATCCTTGGCCAGGAACGCGGCGATCGACGTGCGAGCAAGCGAAGCAACCTTCTCGATGTCCAGCTTAGCGAGAGACTCGCGGACTGCCTCCAGGCCAGCACCGTGCTCCACAGATCGACGGGCTCCAGCGCGCCCGCCTCCAGCACGCTCCTGATCTCGCGCAGCCGCTGCTCCTTCTCCTGCTTCGGTCCGCTCGGGTTTTGATCCTCCGTGACTTGCACGTTCATCAGCGCGCAGGTCGACATCAGCCGCAGGCGCGCTGCCACTGCGAGGCGCCGAGTGGGCATGCCGGCGCGGCGGCTCCCGCGGTGGCTAGCCTTCAGGTCCAGGTAGCGCTGCATGTCGTCCGAGCTCTCGTCGTCGTCGCTCTCACGCCAGTGCGCAGCGCCGCGCCGACCGCAACCGAGGGCGTCCGGTTCTTGCGCACGGCGACGAGCAGGTGCTCCCCGTCGGGCGTGCTGCGTTTGCGCAGCCTTCTGACTCGAAACAGCAGCTGCACGATGTCGTCCGCCTCCAGCTGCGCGGGCTCTGCCTGGAACACGCCGTAGACCTTGTCAAAGTGCGCGTCCGAAAAGTCCACGCCTGCCCGAGCGCGGAAGTTGCGATGAGCACGTCGCAGGCCTTGTACGCGCCCTCCTCAGACACATCGATCGACACGATGCGCACTGGGCCGTCGTTCGTGAAGCGCACGCTCTTCTCCTTGGCCTGCCCAACGATGAGCCCGATCGTGAACGGTGCGCCGCTGCCGTCCTCGGGCCCTGCCTCGAGCTGAGTCACGTACTGAGCGCCGCCAGGCTGAGCTGCTCCAGCGCCTGCTTCGCAATCTTCTCCTGCATCTCGATCGCCTTGGCCGGCGTCTCTGCAATGATCATCGCCCGGCAGCGCCCGGTCTGCACAGCGCCATGATGTCCGCCTCGACGTGCGCCGGGCTGTCTGACACGCGCATCTTCCAGTCGCAGGTGCGATGCGAGTTGTACAGGAGCCCCAGGCGCGCCCCGACCTCCTGCGCCGACTCTGCCAGGTACGCGAGATCGACCGACCGAACGAAGCCGTCCATCGCCACGATGCGCGATGCCTTCATCACGCCGCGCCATAGGCCCACGCAGCGCGCGTTTCGAGGCACTGACCGCATACCTAGGTGCAGGCCGGTGGGCTCGAGGGTGCCGCTCGAGGTGAGGTGCTTCGTGAGGGAGGAGAGCTCGTCCAGCACGACCAGTAGCGGCGCCGTCGACCAGCCCTCCCAGTCCTCGAGCACCTTGTGCAGCGAGTCCATGTGATGACGACGCACCTGCACTCCTCATGGCGGAAGCCCACTTGCCATGCGATCCCTTTGAGCTCTCCGGTGGCTTCTTGATGTCCATGTAAAGCACGGCGTCCTTTGACAACTCCGCAGCATCAATGCGACGCTTGAGGTCGCGGGAGAAGGCCCGGCGGCAAGTCACGAGGATCACTCGCCAGCCGCCTGCAAGGGCCGGGTCCAGGTACGCATCGATCAGCGCCTGCGTCTTCCCGTGTTGAGTCCGAGCAGATGACGTCGACCTGCGGCTGAGCGGATCTCGGGTTCTGCTCCAGCGCCCCGAATGCGGAGGTAAGGATCTTGCACGAGAGGTGGCGTTCATCCACTGCATTGACGCAAGCCTCCAGGCCCGTCGACTCGAGCGCGATCAGGAGGGAGGGGAGGGCAATGTCGAAGGCGACAGGCTGCGAGGGATCGGTCACATAGCGGGTCTGTGCCACGCTGCCCGACTCCCTCCGGTCCCTCCCCTCGAGCTCGACTTCAATACCGTGCGCCTGGATGGAGATTCGAGCCGCCGGCGCCCCCGGCTGACTCCCGCCCAGGACGAGGGTGATGGACCCGTCGGGCTCGACTCCAAGGTGCTGAACGCGGCGGGCGTCGTGCAGGCCAAGGTCCGCGCGCAGCTCTGCCCCGCCTTCCAGATCTCGTCCTCACCGCCTTGTTCTTGCGCAGGCGGTCCAGGAGCCGCTCCAAGGCCGGCAGGCTTGGGCTCGAATCCAGGAGAGCGCCCGGCTCCGGGATGGGCTTAGCGCGGGGCGCCGAGCTTCTGGATGGAGTGGGGAGGAGCTCCGCTCGCGGCCCGGGCGCCGGCCCCGCAGAACGTAGCCCCCGTGCATCCACACCGAGCTCCAGGCCGCTCGAGCTCCCAAAGAACCATGCATGAGATCGCAAGCCTCCGGGCTCTGTAGGACGTAGGCAGCCTTGAATCCATTATCCAAGGGGCGAGAGAAAGTGAAGCCTCCGAACTTGGTTGCAAAGGCGCAGGCTGCCGCGGTGCTCGTCTCATCCTCGGCACCCGAGAAGTGGCTGGGGGTGATGCAGGGCGGGTGGAAGACGCAGAAAGCCGTCCCCAGGGTCGGGCTGCAGGCCTTCTGGACTTCGACGAGAGGGAATCGAACGAAAAAGCTGCACTCCTGCTCGCTCAGATCTATCTGCTGTACCCCGGGCCGGGCATACGGGCCAGGAAGGCGTCGACGTCGAGAGACACGCGTCCGGTTGCCATGGTCGTCTCTCTATAGCTAGGCTTGGAAAATTCTAGATCTACTAGGCTAGTCAACGTCTGTTGGCTAGCTATAGTCGACGTCTGGACTGCTGTCTCGACCTTCTGAGATATTAATTTAAAGATCTGGGAGGGTCGGGACAGGCTCTGGTCCGTCTGGATCCGGACTGCTCAGCGGCTGTCTCGACCTTCTGAGATATTAATTTAAAGATCTGGGAGGGTCGGGACAGGCTTTGGTCCGACCTTAAGCGCTCAACTAGACCCGGTTGACACCGTCTTGATCTCTCCTTCTTGGCGCAGCGGACGATGTGACGCGCAGACCGTCGGCCCGGCGGACGGGGAGGCGCGCGCGTAGAACTTCGGAAGCGCTAGCCCTTGCTTGACCGAAGCTTAGAAAGTTTTGAGCGCACGTGAATGCGACACGTGTAGAGAGAAGGCAGAGCGCGCCGGAGCTAGCTTGCGCGGCCGAGCGCTCGACCGCCTTTGCTCCTAAGCTCAGAAAGTTTTGGGCTCACGCGGTTGCTCCACGTGTTTCGACTCAAAACACAGTACCCCAACCCGAAAAAAAGCGCCCGGGCAGCGCATCTCGCAGCGCCCGGGCCCAGCGCTCCTTGCAGCACTTGCCAGAGGCACTAGCTTGCATTCCGCTCAGCCCGGAGAGCCGCCGCCTCGCTCCTTTCGATTCGGAGGTGCGCCTCACTTCGCAACCTCTTTCTCCGCACCACGGCTAGCTCCGGACCTCAGATTTTGGGCGCTGGAAAGCTCTCTCGACGCCGCACTCACGCCGCCACGCGCAGGGTCGCTCGCGCCGGCCGCGGACCTTCGAAAGCTCGATGGCGCCCGAGCCGGAGCACTCCGCCGCATCCCGCAGGTGCCAGCTCGCTCTCTTGCCGCTCTATCCCTTGCATTTAGCACCTAGAACATGCCCGCAACCTCGCGCTCGATTCGCCCGCGTCCGCTGACATTTGGTCTCTGAGCAGGTGCCGAGATTGGCCGCCGCGCCTTCCGCAACTCGAGCCGACGTTCGCGGCGACTTGCGCACGCTTCTAGATCTCGTTCTCAAGCCCGCGCATCGATTCGGCGGCTCCGGCTCGCCTCCCCGCGCCTCCAGCCCCGCGCCCCACACCCGTTCTTGTCCTAGCTAAGCCCTCCCTTGTCCGCGGCCAGTCGCGGGCTACGCGCATCGCGGATAGCATCAGTGGAGCTACGTTTCAGCGCTGGACGCAGGCCCGCCGCCAATCCCTCCCACCTCCCGCTCGCAGCACGCTCACTGGGCCGCAGGCAGCTTCGCGGGGAGCCGCTGGATTCGAAGCCGCGCACCTTCCCCGCCCGTCCCGACGTCGTACGCGCTAACGTCGCCCGCGCCGCAGGTGGCCGCCAGGCCTCCTGCATCCAGGCCTTCGAGCCGGCGTGGCTGCGGGCGCAGCGCCTCGGCTTCTGGCAGGAGACGGCCTCCTGTCCCTCACCCGCTTCATCATCGCCCACTGCGCCGTCGACCCACCACCTACGTCGCCGCCCGAACACGGAGGGCTACATGACGAGCGTCGCGGGCATCGTCGAGTACATCGCGCGCACGGAGGGCCCCGACACCTCGCCGCCGTCGGCGCCGACATCGAGAACGGCCGGCTGGACGAGACCCTCGCCGGCTTCGGCTCCTGGTGCCGCCCTACTCCTACAAGCTCGGCGGCGTCTGGCAGACCTACATCCGCGGCATCGTCCCCAAGGCCCGCTCTCCCTCGGCGAGAGCCAGCCGGCGCTGGAGGCGATCGCGATCCCCGTCGCCCAGTTCAAGGACCCGGTGGCCGACGTCGGGCCTTCCTCGTCAAGCCCCACACAAGGGCAAGGGCAAGCGCACCCGCAACTCGGCGCCGGCCTTCCTCCCGCCCAGCCCCCGCCACTGCCCCCAGCAGCGCCCCGGCCAGCAGCGCATCGACGAGATGCTGCCGCGCCAGGTCCGGCCCGCGTACCCCCGCTTTCCTCCCGTACCCCCCTCCCCCGCCCCCTCCTGATCCAAGGGCAGGGTACCTCCGCCTCCCCGCGAGCGCCGACGGCCCAGCCCCCTCCCGGCCCGGCGCCGTCCTCACCGCGATCCAGGGCTTCGGGGCCCAGCAGGAGGCCGAGCGGCGGGCGCTGGCGGCGCGCCAGGCGCGCGAGGCGGAGGAGCGGCGCCAGGCCCTCTGGCCCAGCGCCTGCAGGCCACCATCGCCTTCCGCGCCGAGCTGGACTCCGGCTTCCGCGCCGGCCAGATCGCCGGGGCGGAGGCTCGGAGCGCTGGCGGGCGTTCGAGGCGGAGTCGGCGGGGCTGGCGAAGGGCCTCGGCTACAGCTACCGGCGCGTGCCCGTGCTCAAGGACTACGCGTCGGCCGCGGCGCGGAGGCCTCGCGGGCGGAGATCGACGCGGCGGAGGAGCAGGCGGCGCGCGAGGAGGCCGAGGACAACGCGCGCTTCCGGCACCTGCACCACTGAGGCCCCGAGGCGGTATTTTTCTCAACCCTCCCTCAATTCGGTCCCGCGATGGCCTTCGAAGCTTATCCTGCCCACTACTCGCTAGAGCGCTGGCCGCGACCTCACCTGGCTCCTCGGCGGCACCCCACGGCCTCGGCGGTCATAGGCGTGGGCTTCGGCTACGCCGCCAAGTCCCTCTACGCCCCGGCGGCGCCTCGCAGGCGGCGGCCGGCATGCGCCCCGCCGGGCGCTAACTTTTCAAAGTTCATTCTCCCCTCCCCTTTTCCGAGTTCCGAGTCCGTTGGCGTTCCCTTTTAAATTTTCTTCATTCTCGTTACACGTTCGAAGATGTCGAGCGCGGTAGAGAAGCTGCTGTGCACCGTGTTCAAATCGGATTCGCGATGCAGCAAGATCGGCGAGGCGGCGAGGGCTAAGGGCGGGGCGGCGGCGGAGGGGCCCAGGGTGAAGGCGGCGGATCCCGCGCCGCCGTCGCTGAAAACGATCAAGGGGGCGGGCAAGGGCAGGAGCGTGGGGGCGCTGCCCTCGTGGCGATCGCGCCGGGCAGAGGGAGGCGGCGCACGCGGCGACGGCGGCGCTGGCCGCGCGGCGGCAGGCGGAGGCCTACCCGTGCCTGGGCCGGGGGCTGCACCCGCCGGCCGGCCGCCCTACGCCGTGAGCGCCTACTTCGACGAGGCCAACCGGCTGAGCTGCCAGGAGCTGTGCGACAACCGCATGCGGCGCGCCGTGGACGGGCACCTGCCGCTGCTGGTGGCGCTGGGCGGCTCGCTCCTGATGGTCTGGTACCTGCGCGGCCTGGTCATTTAGATAGTTTTTCGAAGTCTAGGTCAAAGATGGGCTGGGTGGACGCCGTGCTGACCAAGGTCTTCGGACCGAAGAGCGCGCAGCCGCCGCCGAGCTTCAACCTGGCCGCGGCGATCAGCACGACGATCGAGCGCAAGAACAACGAGCTCATCCTAAAGAACGACGGCAAGCTTCCCTGGGCCGACGTGGCCGCGGGCGCACTCGGCAGCACGCTGACGGGAATCGATCGGACGGGCGCCGCGGCGTGAAGGTCGGGCAGGCGGTTGCGGCCGTGCCGGAGCTTGCGATGAAGGGCTGGCACTACGCCAAGATCGCCGCCGGCGTCGCCGCCGTGCTCCTTGCGATCTGGCTCGCGTGGCAGCTGCGCGGCGCCTACCAGGGCGCGCGCCTGCAGAGCGCCCAGCTCGACTATTTTCTAAAGGCTAGGTAAAGCGAGCGAACCATGCGCGGCGGCTCTTCCCCCCGTGTTTCCTTCGCTGAGAACCCGGTGGCGAACGCAGTCGCCCCTACCCCCCTGGAGCCCGGAGTGAAGCTGGAGCGTGCGAACGCAGTCTCCACCAAGAAGGCCAAGCGCGCGCTGGCGCTGGAGGTCCCGGTCGCGGAGGATACGGAGAAGGTTGCATTCAACAAGCGCAAGACGTACAAGGCGATACGCGAGGGACAGCTGCTGCCACGGACTCGGTTCCCGGGCTGCCGGGCACCACGGCCGGCGAGCTCCTAGTGCGCAACCTGCGCCTGCAGTACGTCTCCCGCCTCCGCCGCTCCAAGGCCAAGAAGGCGCGCCTGGACTCGGGCGATAGCAGCTCTAGCTCGTAGGGCTCTGTACTGTTGTATTCAATGCCTTTACCAGTTCCTGTTCCTATCCAGAGCACGACTCGGGTGAAGGGCACGGTCATAGCGAACATGAACTCGGCGAACTTTGCAAAGTTCATCAGGGTTCCCAGGCGGGGATCCTCCAGTAGATCGCCTCGCGCAGCGCCTCGTAGACGCGCATGAGGGAGCGCTCGTTCTCCGTCGCGAAGGCGTCGCCGGGCTCGTCGGGGTCGGGATCCGTGAGCTCGGAGTACTCGTCCGAGCTGCCCGCGCTCTCGGCACTGCGGCGGGGTCGGGCGAGGGTCGGGCATTCTTTGCTGGTAGAAGGGTTAGAAGAGGGACCAGAAAATCACTAGCAATCACGGGCGCCGGAACTCCATCGAGTCGCCGCGCCAGTACTTGTTGCCGGAGGCGAGCAGCTTCATCGGCTCGCCCGTCGAATCGTGCTTCCAGGCCTCGCCGTCCCAGAGGGCCGTGCCGCCGTCCTCTAGCTTGAGGCGGTGGCCCGGCTCGAGCCGGTTGCCGTCGAGCATGCGGCCGGCCATGAGCGCCAGGTCCCACTCGGTGAGGTTGCGCTGCTCTGCGGGGGTGAGGCCGCGCTCGACGCGCTCGGGCTGGCGCGCCTCGCGCTCATGCGGCTGAGGCCCACCAGGAAGAAGATGGGCAGCGCAAAGGCCATGAGATCTAGCAGGGCCTCCATTGAGGAGGGACTTAGAAAAGGTTCCGGACCAGGCCCGAGAGCTGCGGGCCCAGGCGCCGGGCGGCGTAGTAGAGCGCGGCCGCCGCCGCGCAAGGATCAGAAGGCGCGGCGGGCCGCGCGCCGGCTCCTCCAGGGTCAGGTCCACGGTCTCCGGCCCGCGCGCCGGAGCCGCCAGGATCTCGGGCTCGGAGCAGAGGGACTTGGGCCGCGGCGGCGGCGCTGCTTGGGCGCCGAGGCGGCGGCGGTGAGAAGGTCCTCAGGCTCCTGCTTGATACCTGCGCAATCGGTGAAGTCCATGCTTGCTGGGTACTTGGAAAATTGTGGGAGGCGTCCGGAGTGTGCGAACGTAGCTCCAATGGGATTTGCGTCATTTACGTCCGCGTCATTTACGTCACGGAGTTTGCCGGCGACTCGGGACTCGGGCCCAACTTCTCCGGTAAGTTCGAGACTTGAACTCGGCGGGGTACCCCCGGTGTCCTAGTGTCCTAGTGTCCTAGTGCTACTAGCTAGGTGGTATCGATATCTAGCTAGCTAGCGCTAGCGCTTGCTTAATTAATTAACCTGAAGGGTCGCGTCATTTACGTCAGCGTCATTTACGTCACGGAGTTTGCCGGCGACTCGGGACTCGGGCCCAACTTCTCCCGGTAAGTTCGAGACTTGAACTCGGCGGGGGTACCCCCCGGT
The DNA here is from genome assembly GCA_004431415.1 of Cyanophora paradoxa. Lineage (NCBI taxonomy): Eukaryota > Glaucocystophyceae > Cyanophorales > Cyanophoraceae > Cyanophora > Cyanophora paradoxa. Next base: position 126,575 of record QPMI01000692.1, read on the forward strand.
GTCCTAGTGTCCTAGTGTCCTAGTGCTACTAGCTAGGTGGTATCGATATCTAGCTAGCTAGCGCTAGCGCTTGCTTAATTAATTAACCTGAAGGGTCGCGTCATTTACGTCAGCGTCATTTACGTCACGGAGTTTGCCGGCGACTCGGGACTCGGGCCCAACTTCTCCCGGTAAGTTCGAGACTTGAACTCGGCGGGGGTACCCCCCGGTGTCCTAGTGTCCTAGTGTCCTAGTGCTACTAGCTAGGTGGTATCGATATCTAGCTAGCTAGCGCTAGCGCTTGCTTAATTAATTAACCTGAAGGGTCGCGTCATTTACGTCAGCGTCATTTACGTCACGGAGTTTGCCGGCGACTCGGGACTCGGCCCAACTTCTCCCGGTAAGTTCGTCACGACCAGTAGCTACTAGTACCGCTAGTACTACGTAGTACTACTTAGTACTACTTGGTATACTTAGTACTACTAGCTTAGTACTAGTAGCCACCGATACTGGTACAGCTTTTATAGATTTAAGCATTCATTCAATGTGAATAACGATAATAGTAATAATAATAACGATAAGTAATAGGGATACCTATTTTCCAAGTCTCGAACTTACCGGGAGAAGTTGGGCCCGAGTCCCGAGTCGCCGGCAAACTCCGTGACGTAAATGACGCTGACGTAAATGACGCGACCCTTCGGTAACCTCCGCAACCTTCAGGTAAATGTCAGGTAACTTCAGTTGAGTTAATTAAGCAAGCGCTAGCTAGCTAGATATCACAGCTCTACCTTGCCCAAGTTGATGGTATCTAGCAGGGCCTGCTCTCAAGTCTGCACCGCCGCCGCCGCCAGCGCTAGCGCTAGCTCGATACCGCCTCCGGCCTTGATCTCCCTTGGCTCCAGCACCTGAGGGCTCAGGCCACCTCCTCCTGGTGAAGCCGGTATCGTTGCTCTTGTCCAGCTTGAGGTAGCGTAGGCGCCGGCGCCGGCCAGTCCGGCCTGTGGCCGCTTGCTCCTTGGCTATGTCCTTGGGCTACGCGGTCGCAGGTCCGCTTGGCCTTCGCCCTCTGCAAGGGGCCCAGCGCCTTGAACTTCGGTGCCTTGGTCGCCGGCAGGGCCTTCGGCTGGGGCTTCACCGCCTTCGGCTGCTGAGGCTTAGCTGCTTCGATTTCGGCATACTTCTTGCTCATAAATGAGAAAAGCGCCTCGAGTCGGCCTTTATCTCTCCTTGTCAGGATGTCACCTGATCCGGGTCACCTGAGAACGGCGCATCGAACGCCACGTGGAGCGATTTGCAGGCCTGAGCTATCATTGGCTCGGGCCAGGCCAGCTCGATCAGCTGAAGGTAGATGTTCAGGGCCTTGTCGAGCTTGGCGCCCTGAGGACTAGCTGGGAGATAGCGGGCTCCATGGTACAGCAGAGCTTTAGAAAATGGCGCCAAGTCCAAGTCCTTTTTACGGGCGAGGCCTGGGCCGGGGGCCAGGGCCGAGTCCCAACTCCGTGACGTAAATGACTGAGTAAATGAGCGGACGTAAATGACGCCGAATTTTCAAGTTGCCCTCACCTGAAACTCAGCTGAGCGCTCACCTGACCCTCACCTGAACGGCCTCAAAACCGACGCCCGCCGCGCCTCTCCTCACACTTCAAAGCC